>ML850887.1:10255-31558 GCA_009831015.1 Picea engelmannii
TGCATGGTATATTGTGGTGTATTGGTGTAACTCTTATACTATTGTTAATTTCTCATTGAATATAATTGAATGGTTTAATTATAAGTTGAAAAAGGTTTTAAATTGTACTTGATACTAATTCACCCCCCTCTTAGTATCAACAGTTACAACATGGTGTTGCAGCATAGTTACAGCATAGTTATAATGAGTTGCAGCAGAGTTACAAAAAGTGTTGTAGCAGAGTTATAGCGAGTTGCAGCAGAGTAATAGTGAGTAACAACAAGTGGAGTAAAAACACAAAATTTGAAGGAGAAAGTACAGTTACAACATAGTTGTTACACATGATTTTGGTCACTCTGGTGATGCATTAACAAGGGTGTATTCAGGCTCCCAACAAGGACTTTTTGCCTGAGAAAAATGGATCTTGTTTCCTTCCAAAAACATATTTTTAAAGTGAGTTCGTAGGTTGTCTATGGCTTAGGGTGCGAGAATCCCTCATTTTCACAAGCCACCTACACTTAGGGTGTGAACTTCTCGCAGTTTTCTCCATACTCAGGGTGCGAACCTATTTTTAAGTTTGGAAAGAAGAAGAGGTCTCGAGGGTTCTAGAAGGGAATCTTCTAGAAAATGAGTTGGCATTCATATGGTTGTCATTTTACTGACTTCTCAGATTTGATGGGATCATCCTCATCCATGTAACCATCTCTCCTTCTCCTATATATCGAAAGGTTTCTCATGGAAAAGGTTAAGCAAGATTGAATGAAGAATTGGTGAAAGAATTGTGTGAAGAACCCTGCTTTGACAGAAGCTTGAAGGCTCTATTTGGTCTATCAAGAGGAATTGGATATTCTTCATGCAAGTACAGAGCATGTGTGTGTGTTGGAACCAAGGGTCACTGAAAGGAAGCTTGCAACATCAAGGCGATCAGGTTGTATCTTCTACTTTCAATTAATATGATACAGCGACATGTCCCTTTCCCATAAATCCACTCTTACTTTATTGTGTAATTCCTTTATCATATGCATAAGTTGATGTTGAATACATTTATCTATCTTCACTTTGGTTGGTTTTTGTTGTCTTGGACTTGACCTCACGAGAGCACCAGAGTGAAGAGAGAACAAATGAGACCTAAGGAAGCGATATAAAGGTATGTTACTTATTCCTTCCTATTAGAAGATTCAATGATTACAACTTAGGAAAAGAGTCATGTCATGTCCTGTTTTGTTCTAGATCCAAGTGGATCTAGGGAGATCTGTTAGTGTCTACGCCTACCGATTAGTCCGATAACAAAATTGGCGACTCCACTGGGAATGCAACCCATTTTTTAGTGGCTTTTGGTTGTTTTTCCTTGGCCATTTTTTCTTACCTTACCATTTTTCATTTCTATCAATATCTAAGTCTTGAGGAGACCCTAACAGACTCCCTGGGTCCAGAAGTTCCTTCAAAAATTTCATCTTTTTTCCAAATTTTGCTTAGTTTTAGGCATTCTCGCATTGAACCCTTTTGCAGCCTGTGAGAACCACTAGAGTTCGTATTCCACTATTCATTCCAGTGCGAACCTCTCGCACTCTCCTTGTGACTAGCCTACGAGAATGCTTCATTCTCGCACTGTACACCAATGCTTGCCTGCGAACCCATTTGCAAAATTTTTGGATTAAGTTTTTTGTATTCTCAGATGCCCAGATTTGCATGAGTGTCTGAAGAGAACTTCTTTTGCTAGTGATTGATTGTTTCTTGACTTTAGATTTTTTGAATGATTAGTCTTCGGAAATCAAAAGCTCTTCTTGTTCATTTTTTCTCAGTTGTTATCTCTTGACCTTTTCTTAACAAGGATATAATCTCTGGTCCTGAAATCCGAGTGCTTGTTTGGTTGGGAACCGATGATCAGTTTAAAAGTTGGGATTAATTGTCTTTCTCAATTGCTCATTACTTGGGAAATGGTTGCATTCACGCATTTGAAAAGACTAGTCATGTCTGCTTGTTATTTTTGTCTTCATTGAAAGATTGGTTTGGGTTTTTTTAGTATATTTATTTTCATTAGTTGCTAGTTTTTCTTAGTTCCACCACTGTTGTGTGGTTTCTATTAAAAATTAAAAAAACATTTTTCTTTTTAAAGCAATTTTTTATTTGGAAAATATTGGCATTCAATTGTTGAAATAGAACGAATAGAGAATTGACATTAGTCATGATTCGTTGATATTGCATTTCAAATAAGATCGTATATCATAGTTCAAGTTGTTCTAGAAAACTCCTCTTTCCCTCTTGTAAATAGGATTCATCGAACGAAAATTGGTATCTTTCATTCCTATCTATGCATTGTTGGGTCAGAGTCTCACACAACATCGGTTTCATTTCCATCTCCTTTGAGTAACAATAGCCTTTAATAATATTGTGCAATTTTTAAAAATTTAACTAGTAACTCTTTTCTAGGACTCTATTACACCAACATTAGCTAGGATAGAGCTTTGGAATAAGCAGAGAGATACACTCTCCAAAGAACAAAACAGACAATAGCATCGTGTGGTAAGGAGTTTCAAATTCCATTTGCAACATTTTGTCCTCGAAAGCCCTTCTCACAAAAGGGTCAAACCCGAGGTCGCATTGATATTGACAGAGTTACTCACCCTACTTTGTTGATATCGGTGTAGAGATTGCACGTATGATGGGGGTCACTTGAAGGTATACCCACAATGATGAGTGGAAGCCTCTCAAGCTGATTTCGGGCTAGATACCCTGCCCTTGCGTGTGGATCAGACTGTCATTTGAAAAGACTAGCCATGTCTGCTTGTTATTTTTGTCTTCATTGAAAGATTGGTTTGGGTTTTTTTTGTATATTGATTTTCATTAGTTGCTAGTTTTTCTTAGTTCCACCACTGTTGTGTGGTTTCTATTAAAAATTAAAAAACATTTTTCTTTTTAAAGCAATTTTTTATTTGGAAAATATTGGCATTCAATTGTTGAAATAGAACGAATAGAGAATTGGCATTAGTCATGATTCGTTGATATTGCATTTCAAATAAGATCGTATATCATAGTTCAAGTTGTTCTAGAAAACTCCTCTTTCTCTCCTGTAAATAGGATTCATTGAACGAAAATTGATATCTTTCATTCCTATCTATGCATTGTTGGGTCAGAGTCTCACACAACATCAGTTTCATTTCCATCCCCTTTGAGTAACAACAGCCTTTAATAATATTGTGCAATTTTTAAAAATTTAACTAGTAACTCTTTTCTAGGACTCTATTACACCAACATTAGCTAGGCTAGAGCTTTGGAATAGGCAGAGAGATACACTCTCCAAAGAACAAAACACACAATAGCATCTTGTGGTAAGGAGTGTCAAATTCCATTTGCAACATTTTGTCCTAGAAAGCCCTTCTCACACAAGGGTCAAACCCGAGGTCGCATTGATATTGATAGAGTTACTCACCCTGCTTTATTGATATCGGTGTAGAGATTGCACGTATGATGGGGATCACTTGAAGGTATACCCGCAATGATGAGTGGAAGCCTCTCAAGCTGATTTCGGGCTAGATACCCTGCCCTTGCGTGTGGATCAGACTGTCAACTATCCCCCCAGGATTTATTGTTGTTGGTGGTAACCTTAGTGGCCTATCTCCTTAGGGTCTTACGCAAGGTGACTGTGAAGGTGCAAGTCTTCACGGTACCTAAAATCGACGTTGGTCAAACTCACTCAGGCTCCTTGGAGGGTATACCCACGATTATGTGTGGGAGCTTGCACCAGGGTGTAAGTCCGTTAAGCAGGTCATGAACGTAACTTTTCCACCCTAGCCTAGCCTCTTCTTGTCTCGTCATTACGACATTGGATTTCATCACCAACTAGTGACTTCGGAATTAGAAGGTCTTGTTTGCTTGGTTTTGCTTCCTAGATTTTTTACTAGCGCATGTTGTTTGTCTACCCAAGTTGACCATAGGATTTTCTTTGTGAGTTTTTAACTCATTCATAATTGACCCTCCACGTCATTCACGTAGAATGCAAGGCTTACCCCCAGAAAATATGGAAGGTTCTCAACCCTTTCCTACTAATTCATCGGAGGACTCTCCTTAATAGAGTGAAGTCCTAGATGTCACCACTCCATAAGTGGAAAGAGATGACTCTCTAGAATGATTCTGAATTTCCAATTCTCGAGAGGACTTTTGACTTCACCCCGACTCCAAGAGACATATTATGCGACTAAATTCTTCCGGAGAACTAGTTGTTCAGTTTTCTGGATCACCAATTGGGCCTTTCCTAGGACCTAAGGGTCAAGATCCTTTTTGGGCTACCTGCATTTTTAGACGGGACCTCTTTGGCTCAGGATTAGGCGTTGATATCACTGTCTCACCTAAGCTACCTGAAACATCTAATCCAGACACAGTATCGTTTACTACTGCTTATTATTTTCCTGGCACAGAAGCTCCGCGAGCCGACCACATCATGACTCTCCCTTTACAAACGGTCCATTACACAGATACTACGAGTCTTCACACTGAGATTAATGTGTCTAGCCAAGACCCCATTGGCACATCTCTTTCACCCAGAGTCACCCTGACACTTCCACCCAAATACCATGTGTTGCACGCCTCTATCCCCGCTCCTACGCAATCACATCCAAAACTCCTGGTGGTCCCACTCCTTCTGGGCACTCTCCTCCCGTTTTCATTCCAACACTTCCTCCACCCCCTTTCAAAGGACCTTTTCCATCCTCTATCGGAGGCGTGGATCCTAGTGGCACCATTCCGTCGTTCACACCAAATTACCAGATTCTTGTTGGTGGACAATTTCACCAAGGAAGCCCAACTCAACCCCCACCTGCAAGGTAAATCCCAATTCGAACACAACCCTCGATTGGAGGTCAACTCCCACTAAGCCCACCCTATAGACAAAACATACCTCCATCCTTGGCCCAGTATTGGAACTATCTGATCCAACACAATCCTCAATCAACTGGGGGGAAACAACCTCAAGCTACCTCCGTTATACCCCCTAGTATAGGCCAACCATATCTAGGTACATCTAATCCTATTTGGGGCTCGAATGCTCAACCCCACACCCATGTTCAAGGGTACAACCCCATGAGTTACTTGCCTCCACAATAGGGATGATTTTAAGGATGGAAATTTGTTTTGAAATGTAGAAACCTTGGTGAATCTTACTAATCCTTCATATGCCAACTATAAATGTTTGGCGATATTTTTGTAAAAATATTCAAATTTATAAGGATTTGATATATTTTTTATAAAATTTTGGAGATTTTTAAGGTAAAATAATTTTATCCTATAGAATTTGGGCGAATCATTTTTAAAATAGTGAATCTCATTTTTGGAAAAACCATGGAAAATTAGCCCATGAGCGAAATTTAGCCCCTAAAATCATCCATGCTCCACAACAACCATTGAATCTACCTGGATCTTCGCATTACATGCAGACTGCTTATGGTCCCACTGGTTTTCTGATGGGACTCCCTCCCCAAATTCACCAATACCGGCATGTGAATAGACAGTTACCTTTCTTAGCCACCCTGGACCTCCCGGATCTATCGAGGATTTTAAATGATCCGATCCATCACTCTCCCCAATGGCCCGCCATACCAGCCAAACTACCATATGACATCCCTAAATTTGATGGAAAAGTGGGAGAGGACCTGAACAATCACATAATGACTTTTCACCTTTGGTGTTCATCCAACTCCTTGATGGATGACTCTATTCGTTTACGCCTTTTTCAACGAACTCTCACGGGTTCTGCCGCGAAGTGGTATATAGAATTACCATGAGGTTTCTTCGTCAACTTCAACACCCTCGCTATGGTTTTCCTCAACCACTACCGGTTACTGATCCACTATGAAATAGGGACCGAGATTTTGAGCTCTTTTAAACAAACCAAAGCCACTCATATCTCCGATCACATTCATGAATGGCGACGGAGACGACGTCTCATCAAACTCAAACTTCCCGATCAGTTGCTGGCAGAGTGGTTCACGAAATCATTTTTGAACAACATAGGTCGTGACATCACCATGGGTGGAGTTGTCATGGAAGAATAGGCCATTAGTCGTGCTCAATACCTTGACCTCGTTTACTCACAAACGGGTACTCTTTACGACTTACTCCCGAATGCACCTCGTCCTTCTACCTCCGCCACTTCAACTACTCCTGTTGCTTCTCATGCGGTTGACAGTGTGATTGGCACTTTCCATGGCCAACCGCATTCCATCCAAACCTCTAGCAACAACCCCAAACCCATTTCTTCTAAATTTTCAAAATGCTTCGTCTCCTACCCCTCCCATCGGTAAGACTTCTAAGATAAATGTTGTTCAATATACCCCTACCAGTAAAAACAAATCCAGAAAGGGAAAAGGTAAGAATAAGGAGGACAAAAATAATTCGCAAGCAGAGAGAATGAAAACACCATCTATTGATGATAAGGATAAGTGCAAACCCTGATACCCTTGTCTTATCTGTGGTGATGATTACTACACTAAGGATTGTCCATGATGAGCCGAGGTTACTAAGTTCCTTCAAGGGACCATGAAACCGCCCACTCCGACCATATTGTCACAACCATTCCCTTCTCAACAAAAGGCCCAATTGGTCATTCATGACCAACCATCCCCCTCCAATACATCCTATGTCTTAATGTGTACAGATGATTCAAAGAAAAATGACATCACACTTACCACTCGAGCCAAAGATTATTCCTCCTCTAAAGAGAAGGTTGATGCTATCCCTCCTTCATTGGTCCAACCATCTCCCACAACTCCACCTACCAATGGTCCTCTTCATCTTGAAAAACCGAGCCTCAACACAGTTCTTCACCCTCCTCCAAAGGGTGTCGTTAGAAAATCATCTTTCAATCCTCATGCCCATGCTACACAGAACTACAGTATTGTTGAAGATCTGGCCCAAGCACCATCTACAATGTCATCCCTTGAAGTCTTTCAAAGTTGTCCTATACAACGGAAGGCACTGTTGAAAGCTATTGGTGGAATCGACCCTATGGATACGAATTTAATAATTTTTGACTTGGAATATCACATTCCAAGGTTACCCCCTCAACTCGCATTCCAAATACAAGTTATTATCTCTGACAAAAACATTTGTAGAACTGTTATTGACGAGGGTGACTTGACGTGTGTCATGTCTATTACCTACTGGAAAGCCATCGGCTTTCCCTCTTTGACTGAATCCCATAACACACTCAAAGCCTTTAATGGCTCTGGTTTTAAGCCTTACGGTGTCCTCCCTTCGCTGCCAATTACGTTAGAAGGCAAAACGGTCCAAGTTGAAGTGGAAGTCTTTGAGGCTCCTCTCAATTACAACCTCCTACTTGGCCGTAGCTAGATTGATTCCATGCGCGTAGTTGTGTTGAATATTTTTCATGTTGTACATTTACCACATCAAGGAAAGGTAATTATCGTCGACCAAATGGCCTTCTTTAACTCGGATACACATACTGGCAACATACCATTCATTTCCAAACCCACCCCGAATATGAGAACATCGGTGTGGGTCTTCTTAAAAACTCCTCGTTAATGGGTACCTTCCCCATCCCACCACCCAATGTTCCACATCCGTCTATCGCTTCAATTAACATGATATCCACCTCTATTCACGTAACCCCTGCATCTCATGACCCATGGATGGTACTCGACCCTGGCGATCATCTTCGTTACGACAATGAAATGCCTTTGAGTCCGGTCGAATCCACCTATCAGGCCATTCAATCGACAACTCCTGATACCTCCTCTCTCGGTGATTTATCTCCAAATCCTTTCCGAGTCATTTTTCCCATGGATGAGATGATTATGTCTGTTATGGAAGACACCCCCTGGGATGATGGACATCATCTCTCCATCCTCTTCCTGGAACAACACACCATCAAGAGCTACCAACGGATCTCGACCCCATCGACCGTTGTCGTCATTTCTGCCATTCCTGAGTCCACACATGATGTGTTTTTTGAAGGGAAATTAAGAAATATCTCACCAACCATTCCCATCGACATATCCATCAAACTTGGAATTGCCAAAAATGTGCATATTGGAGCTTCGTGTTCCCCTGACAAAATCATCACCTACAAGTCACTTTTCAAAGAATTTCGTGACGTCTTCACCTGGAGCTATGAGGAAATGTCGGGTATTGACCCTGAAATTGTGATATATGAGATCAAGACATACCCAGATGCTAAACTCGTCTGGAAACACCTTCGTCCGGTCCACCCACATAAAGTGGTCGCTATCAAGCTTGAAATCGAGAAACTTCTCAAAGACGATTTTATTTACCCGGTGGCTCTCACTGACTGGGTTTCCAATCTTTTCCTTATCGACAAGAAGTAAGGCACAATCTGCATGTGCGTTGATTATGGGGATCTTAACAAAGCATGTCCTAAAGACAACTTTCCTACCCCCTTCGTTGACCATATTGTCGATGATTGCACCGGAAGTGAAATCTTCTCTCTGATGGATGGTTTCTCCAGATATAATCAAATCAATATTGTTCCCGAGGATCAACACAAAACCGCTTTTGTTTATCCTTGGGGCACTTTTTCTTATTGGAAACTTCCTTTTGGTCTAAAAAACGCTAGCGCAATTTTTCAGCGTGCTATGTCTTATGCCTTCCATGATATCAATCACATCGTGAAGCCCTATCTCGATGACTTACCCGCTCATTCCATGCACCATGTCAATCATCCAATACACCTCCGAGCCATTTTCCTTCGATGTCGGTTTTACCATATATGCTTGAATCCTCACAAATGTGTTTTCTGCATAGAATTTGGCCAACTTATAGGCTTTATTGTTTCACGTCAAGGGATCCGGGGTAGATCCTTTGAAGGTTGAGGCGATTCTCAATCTCCCTCCTCCTTCTTTGCTTCACCAGTTACAAAGTTTGCAAGGGAAAGCAAACTTTCTTCATCGTTTCATCCTGAACTATGTCGAGCTAACTCTTGGATTTACGCAACTACTCAAAAATGGGTCTGAGCTCGTATGGGATACCATCGCTAACAAAGCCTTCGAAGCTTTGAAACTATCCCTGACACGTACTCTGCTCCTCTTCCCACCGGATTACAGCCGTGATTATTTACTCTACCTTGCAACCTCGGATTACACCATCACTATGGTTCTCGTCCAGGAGGATGATTCTCATGACGAACATGTCATCTATTACTTGAGTTGAAGTCTAACGCCTACCAAAACCAAGTATTTACATGTCGAAAAACTGACCTTGGCAGCCGTCCAAGCAGTTCAACATTTCCGACACTATATCCTCTCTCGCAAGACTACGGTAATTTCTAACTGCAACCCTATGCAACACATCCTCACCCATCAACTGCTAGGGGGAAAATACTCCAAATGGATCGTGATACTCCAGGAGTTAGACTTAGAATTCGAACGTGCCAAGTCCAAGAAATCCTTAGATTTTGCCGAGTTGATATGCGACTTTCCCTACTCTAAGACGGAAAATGTAGCAGCCGATTCATTACCTGATGAATCCCTTTTCTTGATTAGTTCCGATGATCTTTGGTATGGAGATATCATCATATATCTCCAAACCCAGACTTTCCGGCCCAATTTGTCTAGTACTAACCGTCGTCGAATACGCTACCAAGCCCGTCAGTATATTATCCTTGGTGATACTCTTTATTGTCACGGGATTGACTCAGTTTTTTGACGCTGCCTCACGTTTAACGAAGCTGAGAAAGCCCTAAATGAATCCCATTCTGGAGCCTATGGTGGTCATATGTCTGGGTATGCTATTGCCCAGAAGATCTTGTGAGCTGGGTATTTTTAGCCTTCTTTATTTAACGATTGTATAATTGTCGTGCAAAAATGCCATGCTTGCCAAAGCTACAACCACAAAATACGATCACATCCTGGTCCTCTTCACCCTGTGGTCTCTATCGATCCTTTTGTGAAATGGGGTATCAATTTCATGACATGTCACCCTCACTTGGCCGGGGGGCATGGATACATTGTTGTATCTGTAGACTACTTTACGAAATGGGCTGAGGCGATGCCGACATTTGACAACACCGGAAAGACCGCAACATTATTCATATTCAATCACATCATAGCTCATTTTGGTGTTCCTCAGGGTATCGTCAGCAATCACAGTAGCCACTTTAGAAACTTCATGATGTCCGAACTCACTGAAAATTTGGGTCTTCACCATGAAAACTCAACACCCTATTACCCACAAGCCAATGGCCAAGTCGAAGCAATTAAAAAGGTCCTCATTACTATGCTTCGACGAATGATAAGGACGAGTTGGCACATGATGTTGCTTTTAGCATCGTGGGCTTACCGGACATCCGTTAAGTCTGCTACCGAGTTTACACCATTCTGGTTAGTCTATGGTCTAGAAGCCATCCTGCCTATTGAATGTGAGATACCCTCCCTAAAACTATCCGTCGAACTCCTACCAAACACTTCTACCGAAGAAGAACGTCTGTTGTATCTCATGCGATTAGACGAAACTCGTTGCGACACCACCCTAGTCATAGAAGCCCAAAAGAAATGCGTCAAATCCCAATACGACAAACATGTCAAGCCTTGCATTTTCTCTGAAGGTGATCTGGTTCTCCTTTACGAACAAGATCGGGATATGCTAGGAGATAGAAAATTTGAAGTTATGTGGTGAGGTCCTTACATCGTTAGACGAGTTTTGGAGAAAGAATCTTACGAGTTAGTAGATTACAACGGTATCCCTTTGAGTGAACCCAGAAATGGGTTGTACTTAAAGAAGTACTATGCCTAAGATCACCTGTGCATGAGTACTTGTATTTTATTGTATCATACTTCTTGTGTGTTATTGTAGTATACTTTTTCGTTATCTGGTCTCTGGCCTTATGTTACGTTGTGTTTGGTTTCTAGATGTCGGAGTCTTCTCTACCCCACATTGGCTTCGCTAATGGCGCTAGCCATAGTACTCAGAACCTTGCTTCTGCTGCTTGGGCAATTTACGCCCCTACAAACGAACTTATCACTCTACGAGGTGTGTGTCTCAACCGTGCGACCAACAATATTACAGAGTATAGCATCGTTATCAAATTGTTGATTGATGTTATTTCGTTCGGTATCCGTCACTTGGTTGTATGACTCGATTCACAACTAGTAGTACTATAGTTAAGTAATGTCTATGCTATTTGAAGTCCTACTTTTTTATGGGTGTATTTACGAATTCGCCTCTTGGAACGTTCTTTTGATTATATTGAGTATCAACATATTCCTAGATGTCTAAATACATTAACTGATGCATTATCTAACTATGTATTAGATAGACATTTGGTCCATTTATAAACCAATCACATCACATGTATCACACAACACAAGATAAGCTGGTAGAAGCCGTATATATGTATATAACGATCAAAAGTTTTTTACAAAAAGTTTTTGTCCAAGGACCAAAATCTCAAAAATGAAGCTCGTAGCTTCTACAAACTAGTTCCATGGGTGACACTCATGATAACACATGACTGCCTGGGCCACCCTACGAAGCAGTCGACTAATAGACTTTGACACACCCATAGTATGGTGCTGATAACACCGAGGGATCTCCCCAATAGTCATGTCTGGAATGTCAGCAGTCAACCCCTCCAAGTTTTGCTCCACTACCTCATAATCTTCAGCATCTCATCGCGCTATTGGAGCCACCTCTCCCCATCGTTGAATAGGAGACATGCCTGGAGGTCAATATGGCCCCACATCTGTGTCATAAAAAAGAGATTTTTTTATCAGTTCTTGGACAAACATAAAAACACTTTATATGATAAAAATCACAAAAAAATTTAAAAGAACAAAATGTGTACTTCTTACCTAGGTCACCCCACTAAGCATCTTCAGGTAGGGCTAAATCCAGATCCCCTCGGAAGTCCAATCCAGCGTAGGCGTAATCATCAACCATCAACATCTGTGGTCGTAACCAGTCAAAGAATGAATCGTTGTATTTGATGATAGGCCTAGCTACGTGTTGGGCCATGACGTTGCACCACATCAACATCCTCAGATCCTGTGGGGCTAGTAAACCCCACTCAACCTATAATCTTAGCAATGGAACCCTCTCAAGAAAGAATGACACCAAAAGTATTTGTACCCGAACTGCTTCAGGTCACCTTTCCTGCATTTTGTCAACTGCCTCTTCATACTGTGGAGAACTGCATCTGACCAATTGAAGACTTGTGGCTCTATGCAGTCTATGGCATATTGGAAGTATCTCTGGAGAGCCATGTGTGGAGCTACACTCCTAGCCATGTGTGCTATGGTGAACAAGATGGTTCGCAGGGTCAAATCTTGGACCCCCTAGATAGCCACCTTGCCTTTGCTTCTTTCTACCTCTAGAACATAGTACTGGCGACAATACTTACTCATAGGGAGTCTGCCACCTCGGCTATCGGTCAAGCTAGCATGGTACCCACATCGTGATAACCCTGTCATAAAGTAGATATCCTCAATATCTAGGGTCAAGGTGTGGACTCCCACGTGAAACAACTGCTGGTCCACATCCCACATATGAACCAGGTGCTCTAACAACCTGATTTGGGTCCTTATGTCTGGAATCCAGAAGAATTTCAAGAGTCCACAGTCTCAAAGGGTAGCAATGGTACCCGGGTCATTCCCGATAATAGCATCATCTTCCTCATGTTCTCTTTCTCACCACTCCAACATTGTGATGGTCAAATGTCTGCACAAGAACCATAAGAGAAGGGTTAGCAACTCATTTCAAACCTTGGCATATTTTTTATTAAGCAAAAATCAAAGTAAAATTCCATTTTTCAACCCTTATAGGTGCCCCTTTAGCACAGTGCAAGATTCTTGCAGGTGCCTTTGAGGCCACCTGCGAGAATCATGCATTCTTGTAGGTCCCATATGGCTGGCCTGCGAGAATGCTCAAGCACAAGTTTTGGCCCTAAAACAAACCCAAAACCTTGAAAATTGCCAATGAAAATAAAAAATGAACCATGGAAAAGATAGGAGATCAAGAGCCTACCTCGTTGACGGAGACGGTTCACCAAATGGTCACCTGTGCCTCCCGCAATCAAGCAATGAAATTTGAGGTAAAAAGAGTTGTTTTGGGTTAAGTTCTTGGCAAAATCACAATGAAAATGGTAAAATCCCCTTTTACCTATATTTATTTACTTTTTACCCCTTTTCATTGATTTTTATATGATTTTGTTCATCAAACCTAATGCCTAATATCCCTATGAGCTTGACGTTTTGCAAATATAACAAATTTGAAGTCCACACGAAAGAGCACGGATGTTTGTTTCTTTTTTCGTCGCATGTACGACTGCTTTTTATAGTTTTTAGAAAAACTTCGAGCTCAGTCTTTGTTCGTTCTCACGCTTGAAAATACATGAGAACGTAACCGAGTATACTTTTCTCATATTTTCGTACTCGTCATGGTAACACGAAAACGACGAACACAAAGGAGTACCCTTTAAGCTCTTTTCACACTCCATAAAAACGAAAATATTGCTGAACGACCTTGTTCTGTTCACGCTTGTAAAAGTATCTGAACAAAACATTAGATGGGTGATAGTTTATCATTTTTTCGGTCCTGTCGAACTATTTTATGAAAAAGGAACTGAGAGAGTCATCTTTAAGTGTTTTTCAGACTCTCAAAACATGAAAAACCCTCGATTTTTCTATCTTTGGACTCGTTAAACAAACATCGAAAGACCCGTACTGGAACCGAGCCACTTCTTCCTAGGGTTCGTTAAACATACTCCAAGGGACTCATCAGAAGGATGAGATTACATTAACAAGCATATGTTATCCTCCTCAAGATTGCATAAAAATAAAGAGGTACTCGCCAGAAATGGTGGGGGAAAATTTGGGAAAGGGATGTGTTTTCGTATTCATATTTTTGGTAGTAAGTGTCGCTCTTGAACATGACACCCCCTATTCATTATTTGAAGCTGGTTTGGGAAATCCGTTTGTCTCTCATTCAAATTGCCACAAGGTCATATATTGAGTCGTCTCTGAGTCAGTGTTTCCAAGTCCTTGGTCGTGTCATTCATATGTTCAAGAGAAGTTCCTCCAAAACCTCTATTGAGTCAGCCATCTGCAGTTGTCTATTATTACCAAGTCGGCCTTCCTTGTGTCCATTTCAACCTGTATCATACTCTGTTTCACCTTCAAAATATGTTACTCATTTCATGTCATTGATGGGGGATACATCAAGGCCCTCCTGTGACGAGTTTTGTTTTGTCAACTCCAGCTCATTATCCGGAAACAAGACTTAGAGATTATTTGGTACCTTCGAACTTCCATGCCTCAATGGCATGTTTCCTCTCTTTCGACAATGGGTTTTCATCATTGACCCCTGATCAGGAGATTCTATTGAATGTTTGACCTCATCTCATTTATTCAAATTCATTGGATTGTACTAGTGTACCTTGGGAGTCATTGACATTAATGGTGATTTCCCTCGCACTTGTTAACAGTTTCATCAATGACTAGTAATCAAGTGGTTTCTACCATGTTCGAATTCAACACATGTAATCACATGGCTAGATTCGTACTTTCAGGTGATGGGATTGAAGACCCTGGGACTCATCTTTTTCGATCAAGGCTACGATGGAGTATGTATGATTTTCATCGACACATAGATCCACTTTGTATGTCATGTGGATCTGCCATCTTAATTTGAGTCTTCTCGCATAGATCCACAGTGTATTCCTGGTGGCTATGCAGTATTTTTTATGGCATGGATCCACGGTGTATGATTGGTGGCCATGACCTACATTCATGATGTCATTCATCTGTGATCTGAGTATGGGAATTCCTACCTTGGAACTGGTATTATATTTTGCAAATGCTTGGTTGTTTGCAGGATTCCAATTAGGTGCGCTCCTGGTTTCTGACACACACACGCAATTTACAAAGTATTTTGGTTGTCACAGATTCTAGCCTCATACTTTGGGGGGCATTCTATTACACATGATTTTGGTCACTCTGGTGATGTATTAACAAGGGTGTATTCAGTCTCCCAACAAGGACTTTTTTCCTGAGAAAACTGGATCTTGTTTCCTTCCAAAAACATATTTTTAAAGTGAGTTCGCAGGCTGCCTATGGCTTAGGGTGCGAGAATCCCTCATTCTCGTAGGCCACCTACACTTAGGGTGAGAACTTCTCACATTTTTATCCATACTAAGGGTGCGGACCTGTTTTTAAGTTTGGAAAGAAGAAGAGGTCTCAAGAGTTTTAGAAGGGAATCTTCTAGAAAATGAGTTGGCATTCATATGGTTGTCATTTTACTAACTTCTCAGATTTGATGGGATCATCCTCATCCATGTAACCATCTCTCCTTCTCCTATATATTGAAAGGTTTCTCATGGAAAAGGTTAAGAAAGATTGAATGAAGAATTGGTGAAAGAATTGTGTGAAGAACCCTGCTTTGACAAAAGCTTGAAGGCTCTATTTGGTCTATCAAGAGGAATTGGATCTTCTTCATGCAAGTACAGAGTAAGTGTGTGTGTTGGAACCAAGGGTCATTGAAAGGAAGCTTGCAACATCAAGGCGATCAGGTTGTATCTTCTACTTTCAATTAATATGATACAGCGACATGTCCCTTTCTCATAAAGTCACTCTTACTTTATTATGTAATTCCTTGATCATATGCATAAGTTGATGTTGAATACATTTAGCTATCGTCACTTTGTTTGGTTTGTGTTTTCTTGGACTTGACCTCACGAGAGCACCGGAGCGAAGTAGGAACAACAAAGACCTAAGGAAGCGATATAAAGGTACGTTACTTATTCCTTCCTATTAGCAGATTCAACGATTACAACTTAGGGAAAGAGTCATGTCCTGTCCTATTTTGTTCTAGATCCAGGTGGATCTAGGGAGATCTGTTAGTGTCTGCACCTACCGATTAGTCCGATAACAATAGTGTTGCAGCATAGTTACAGCATAGTTATAGTGAGTTGCAGCAAAGTTACAGAAAGTGTTGCAGCAGAGTTATAGCAAGTTGTAGCAGATTAATAATGAGTAACAGCAAGTGGAGTAACAACACAAAATTTGAAGGAGAAAGTACAGTTACAGCATAGTGTTGTAGCAAATTTACAACATAGTTATAGTGAGTTGCAGAAAAGTTACAGAAAGTGTTGCAGCAGATTTATAGCGAGTTGCAGTAGAGTCATAATTGTATTGTCATAAATATTAGGATAGAACATTTCTATGAAAATCACATGAAAGAGATTGTACATAGGATATAGTAGTGACCATGAGACATAGGTCAATTCCCCTCTTAAACCCCTTTACATTTCCCCTCTGGTGGACTCATAGCTCCTTCAGTGTTTTCTCCGACCAATAAGCCTTGGAACCTTTCATTAAATTCAAATTGAACATGTTTATATGTCTTTAAAATCGCATGTTAAGTTTACCTTACAACATGAAGAAAATCATAGTAATGAAAAACATAATTACAATATAAGCAAGATCAAGTTCAAAGGGTTGATAATGGGATATTACAAAGACCTAGGTTTCAATGGTGGAAATGAAAATGCCACAAACAATAAGACCACATTTGTGAAGCCAAAGGATGTAGAATAATTGGCCTACTGATCAACAGAAAAAGTTTCAGTCGATGAAGGTGGTATCCCACTACTACCTCGGCCTTCTTGTGGTGGATCAAAGAAGGGTAGTGATGAGAAGAGGTCAAAAACTTATCCTTTACCATGACTCAGAAGAAGAAGAAATCCAATCAACAGAAGCAAGAAGGAGAATAAGACCAAAAGGTTTGCAACAAACAATACATCCTTGTTTGTCACTACTATGGGAAGAAAGGCCATAGCACTACTAACTATTGGTAATAAAAGGTATGTTCATTATGTGGGAAGAAATATCATCAGGTGGCATCTTGTTGGGAAAATAAAACCATATGACACAAGATATGTTTGTTTCAAAGGAGGAATGTCCATTGAGTTGATTTTTTCTTAGTTATTGATATATTTTCTACTAAATATGACAGAATTTGGTCTCCATGATTGATTGTACCAGTCAAAAAAGTGCACAAATTCGATAAAAATGACAAATTTAGAGAGCCATAGCATTCAACCCAGACCCTGTTGAGACCCGAAATCGACATCCCCATTACCCTATTATACTCCTTATCTATACCTTTTTGGCCTACCTAAGCTTGGGTGAATGACAAGAACGCTACCATTAGCTAGTGATAAGGTCATAAGGTAAAGTATGGTTAATTCATGGATTTTGTTGTTTATTGAGTTAGGGAATTAAATATTTCATGTACTAATGCTTCAATTTATCATATATAAATCTTTGACCTCTAGATATCCAGCGTTCTTGTACCATCTCAAATATCTGGTACCTGTGCACCAAGACTGCCACTGTTTGAATCTGATACCAAACGCATCTGGTACTAAAATATCATATGTTGCGATCCGATACCAATGGCCACACCCTGTCATGATCTGGTACCACCTTTTGTGCACTGTCATCATCCGGTACCATCTACCTGTTACGATCCGATACCAATATGGAAGAGCATAATGCACTAAGTCAAGATCCAGATCTTGCCTAAGCCAATTGGTGGATGTCTATTTTCTTTAGCAAGGATATGATAAGAATAGTTTTTTGATTGCCTCATCCTCATGCACTTCGTGTCATGAGGATGAAGCTAAAGATGTAACAGAATGATTGAATTTAACAACTGATTGATTTGCAAATCACTTCACCTCCTTGTGTTTCACGATTAAGACTATTAAATAGCCATGGAAAGGATGGTGGAAGAAAGAGGAGAGTTATCATATTACCAATATGTGAAGCAGCGTGTGATAGTACAGAACATATTTTGAGTGAAGATTAATAGAATGTCTTTTATCTCCATATTCTGATTATCTATGATTAAGTATGAGTTGATTTGTTATCGAAAGTTTGAATTCATGTTTTGAAATGTGAGTGAGAGTAATGTGTGTGTTGAAGACAAGCCTCCTATAGACTTCAGTAGCTGGCCTGTTGCAGCAGCAAGGGCCCACCACCCAACAAAGGTCATCCTCTTCATATATTAGCATTAGCATTTGTTTTTAGTAGTGTAAACATTAAATTAGTTGAAGCTTTAACTCTGTTAGATGATAGAAGTACAGCTTAGACTAGGATTTCCATTATATAATTGCTTAGAGATATTTACTTGCTCTATTTTTGCATATGCCCTGTTTCTGTTCTCATGAATTTGATTTCCTTGAGTGATCATAGATGTTGGCAGTAATAGTCAAAACTATTTGGATAAGAACTACTGAATTTCATTGTGAACCACATCAGAACCAACATATTGACTATTGAACTACCCATGCTATGCTTTGATTATTTACGTGTGATTTCCTTTCAGAAGTGTGGATTGCACAGTTAGTTTTTGGGTCAGATAGCAAATTTGATCTATCAAACCAACCCCATCTCATACTTGCATGTGCCATAATGGAGTAGATAGCCTCTCTGTGAAAGACAACCAAAATGAATTTCAATTCACTATTTTGATTTGTTTCCAGCATGCATAATCTAGCTTAGTTCTATACTCGTGACATTAGAAATTACCTTTCTTACTGGTGTCTTGTAACTCTGTTGATTACGAATCCTGGGTTGATAATTAATGAGTCCATTATACTAAACATATAAGAAGCACAATAGACCCAAACATTGATGCAGACTATGAGGGATATCAGAGTTATAACGAGTTGCAGCAGAGTAATAGTGAGTAACAGCAAGTGGAGTAACAACACAAAATTCGAAGGGGGAAGTACAGTTACAGCATAGTGTTACAGTAGAGTTATAGCATAGTTATAGTGAGTTGCAACAGAGTTACAGAAAGTGTTGCAGCAGAGTTATAGCGAGTTGCAGCAAAGTAATAGTCAGTAACATCAAGTGGAGTAACAACACAAAATTCAAAGGAGAAAGTACAATTATAGCATAGTGTTGTAGCAGAGTTACAACATAGTTATAGTGAGTTGCAGCAGAGTTACAGAAAGTGTTGTAGCAAAGTTATAGCGTGTTGTAGCAGAGTCATAATTGTATTTTCATAAATATTAGGATAGAACGTTTCTATGACAATCACATGAAAGAGATTGTACATAGGATATAGTAGTGACCATGAGACATAGGTCAACTCCCCCCTTAAACCCCTTTACATTTCCCCTCTAGTGGACTCATAGCTTCATCAGTGTTTTCTATGACCAATAAGCCTTGCAACCTTTCATTAAATTCAAATTGATCATGTTTATATGTCTTTAAAATCACATGTTAAGTTTACCTTACAACATGAAGAAAATCATAGTAATGAAAAACATAATTACAATATAAGAAAGATCAAGTTCAAAGGGTTGATAATGGGATATTACAAAGACCTAGGTTTCAATGGTGGAAATGAAAATGCCACAAACAATAATACCACATTTGTGAAGCCAAAGGATGTAGAATAATTGGCCTGCTCATCAATAGAAAAAGTTTTAGTCAATGAAGGTGGTATCCCACTACTACCTCGGCCTTCTTGTGGTGGATCAAAAAAGGGTAGTGATGAGAAGAGGTCAAAAACTTATCCTTTACCATGACTCAAAAGAAGAAGAAATCCAATCGAAAGAGGCAAGAAAGAGAATAAGACCAAAAGGTTTGCATCAAACAATACATCCTTGTTTGTCACTACTATGGGAAGAAAGGCCATAGCACTACTAACTAATGGTAATAAAAGGTATGTTCATTATGTGGGAAGAAATACCATCAAGTGGTATCTTGTTGGGAAAATAAAACCATGTGACACAAGATATGTTTATTTCAAAGGAGGAATGTCCATTGAGTTGAGTTTTTCTTAGTTATTGATATATTTTCTACTAAATATGATAGAATTTGGTCTCCATGGTTGATTGTACTAGTCACAAAAGTGCACAAATTCGGTAAAAATGACAAATTTAGAGAGCCATAACATTCAAACTAGACCCAAAAATTGATGCAGAGTATGAGGGATATCAGAGTTATAGCGAGTTGCAACAGAGTAATAGTGAGCAACAACAAGTGGAGTAACAACACAAAATTCGAAGGAGAAAGTACAGTTACAGCATAGTGTTGCAACAAAGTTACAGTATAGTTATAGTGAGTTGCAGCAGAGTTACAGAAAGTGTTGCAGTAGAGTTATAGCAAGTTGTAGCAGAGTAATAGTGAGTAACAACAAGTGGACTAACGGTAGAAAATTCGAAGGAGAAAGTACAGTTATAGCATAGTGTTGCAGCAGAGTTACAACGTAGTTATAGTGAGTTGCAACAAAGTTACAGAAAGTGTTGCAGCAGAGTTATAGCGAATTGCAGTAGAGTAATAGTGAGTAACATCAAGTGGAGTAACAACAAAAAATTCTAAGGAGAAAGTACAATTATAGCATAGTGTTGCAGCAGAGTTACAACATAGTTATAGTGAGTTGCAGCAGAGTTACAGAAAATGTTGCAGCAGAGTTATAGCGAGTTGCAGCAGAGTCATAATTGTATTGTCATAAATATTAGGATAGAACATTTCTATGACAATCACATGAAATAGATTATGCATAGGATATAGTAGTGACCATGAGACATAGGTCAGTTCCCCCTTTAAACCCCTTTACATTTCCCCTCTAGTGGACTCATAGCTCCATCAGTGTTTTCTCCGACCAATAAGCCTTGGAACCTTTCATTAAATTCAAATTGATCATGTTTATATGTCTTTAAAATCACATGTTAAGTTTACCTTACAACATGAAGAAAATCATAGTAATGAAAAACATAATTACAATATAAGCAAGATAAAGTTCAAAGGGTTGATAATGGGATATTACAAAGACCTAGGTTTCAATGGTGGAAATGAAAATGCCACAAACAATAAGACCACATTTGTGAAGCCAAAGGATGTAGAATAATTGGCCTGCTCATCAACAAAAAAAGTTTCAATCGATGAAGGTGGTATCCCACTACTACCTCGGCCTTCTTGTGGTGGATCAAAGAAGGGTAGTGATGAGAAGAGCTCAAAAACTTATCCTTTACGATGACTTAAAAGAAGAAGAAATCCAATCGACAGAGGCAAGAAGGATAATAAGACCAAAAGGTTTGCATCAAACAATACATCCTTGTTTGTCACTACTATGGAAAGAAAGGCCATAGCACTACTAACTAGTGGTAATAAAAGGTATGTTCATTATGTGGGAAGAAATACCATCAGGTGGCATCTTGTTGGGAAAATAAAACCATGTGACACAAGATATGTTTATTTCAAAGGAGGAATGGCCATTGAGTTGAGTTCAATTAGAATCAAAACTTGCATAGAATAACTATCAAAGGATAAGCTATCATTG
>ML850888.1:0-20679 GCA_009831015.1 Picea engelmannii
CTTTCTTACTAGATTTTTAGCATGTGTTCTTTGTTCTCCCTAGAAGAATCTAGGTTGGATTTTTATTTTTATGGCATCAGTTCCTGGAATGACCAATGAAGGAACCCCTTTTCCAGGGGAACCCTTTGTTTTTCCTTCTTACAGACATGTTGGTCCTCCTTACATCGCTACTTTGAACCTTTCAGGTCTCACAATTGGGTTATCGGTATGGTTATTTTCCACTCTGGTGATCTTGAATGTAGGTGCTTCAGATGAAAACATACCACCCACACATCAACCTCATGTCGACCTTTCTCCTTCTTCATCCGTCAAGTATCCTTCCATTTCTCCTTCTTCGCCTAGTGAAATCTCTCAAGAAAGTAGCTAGATTGATAAGAAGAAGAAGAAACAGAAAGAGAAGAAGAATAACTAGAAAGGGACCAAGCCTCCAACTACATCAGATGTTCGATCTAAGCAACTAGATATTGTTAATAGTACTAGGAGTGTTGATGAGGTCAACAAGATTAAAATGAAGAATCTGAAACCCAAATTCCCTTGCAGTCTTTGTAAGGGTGACCACTTTCTGAGGGATTTCCCTGGTCTTCCCAAGGTCTTAGAAATGTGGTCGTCCATGTCATCAGCCCCTAATGTACATGTTGGTGATGCCCCATCAACTAGTGGCGTTAAGGTTGGTAAGAAGAATACAACTGTCAATTTTCCTTGTATGTTATGCAAAGGTGATCATTATTCTCACCTTTGTCCTCGTATGGACGAGGCTTCTTTATCCAGCCTTTGATGATCATTCTGGAGTTAAGCCACTAGATTTCAAGATGGGGGAAGAGTATCAAGCTTAGTCTTTGTTCTTTCTCATGCTTGTAAATACATGAGAATGTAACCGAGTATACTTTTATCACTTTTTCAGACTCGTAAAGGTTATACGAAAAAGGAACCCCTTGGAGTCGTCTTTAAGCTCTTTTCAGACTCTCTAAATGTGAAAATATTGTCAAGTGATCTTAATTCCTTTACCACTCATTAAAAGGTTTGAAAGGGCGTCTTTCAAGTGATAATTTATCTCTTTTTCGACCTCACGAGACTAACATTACAAAAAAGGACAACACTAGAGTCGTCTTTAAGTCGTTTTTAGACTCTCTAAATATGAAAAACTATCAAGCTTACCTTCTCTGGACTTGTTAAACAATAATACATTGAAGGGCCCATATGGGACCGAACCCTTACTTCTTCGAGTTCGTTAAACAAAGGAAGAGGGACTTACCGAAGGTAAGTTATATCGAGCATGTGTTACCCTCCTCAAGCTCGTTAAATTAAAAAGAGGTACTCGTCTATCTGGATGGGGGAAAAATTGAAGGAAGCAAGCCAAGCAATTTTTGAGAACACTGCCAATAACTCTTACAGTTGCCCTTGAACACGTCACTTTGTCTTTGCACACATTTCAATCCATTGAACCTCTACACTAAACCAATCCTCTGATTTTTCTTACTCCTTTGGGTCACCCAACGAAAGTCACAGTGTCCACTGCATCATCATGTTTTGGTCTATGTCATGTTTTTGTTGTTGTGCCTTAGTGTTCAAGGGAAGTATTTGCCTTGAGATTCAACCATCACAAATATCTTGTTTCAATACCCATGTCAGTCCATGTTCATTTGATCCACCAATTACATATCTGTGTCATTTTCAGGTCATTGATGGGGGATACATCAATGCCCTCCTGTGACGAGTCTATTCCTGTCGACTTCAGCACATTATCTAGGAGCTAGACTTAGAAACCAGTTAGTACCTTGGGACCTGCATGCCTCAATGGAAGACCTCCTCACATCCGATGGTGTGTTTACATAATTTACCTCTGATCGGATGATTCCATGGATGTTCAACTTCAACTCATCCATTCACATTCGTTGGAATGTACTAGAGTACCTTGGGAATCATTGACATCAATGGTGATTTCCCTAACACTTGTTAACGGTTTACCTCATTGACCGGTAATCAAATGGTTTCTACCATGTTTGACATCAAGACATCTATTCACATGGTTCTATTCGTACTACATTGGGATCGGAAACAAGACCCTGGGTTGATTTATCACTCATATATATACTTTGCCCAGGTTACGAAGGATTCTTTTGAGCTATGACACATATATTGTCACATAGATCCACTTTGTATTGGTTGTGGCTATGTCTTGTCGTCTCATAGATCCACTGTGTATTCTTCGTGGCTACAATCAGTTCAGGTCATAGGAGTATAGAACTGCATTGTATCATTAGTGGCTATACGATTTTTTCAATAAAATTATGGATCCGCAATGTATTTTATGGTGACCATATCTTGCAAGTCTTTATCACCCAAGCATAAGTATGCCTACCTTGGGTTTGAAACATGTCATAATATTTGTTTGATGGTTGTGTGCAACTTCTACCAGGTTCTCCACATCCTTACCCTTGCTTGAAAAATTCTACAAAGTACTTCTGTCATCAGCTTTTGTCTTCTAACTTCGCACTTTGGGGGGAAATCTATTACACATCAAAATTACTCACTTCAATGATGACCCATTTTCATCATGACTAGTGTCCCAAGTGTCGCATTATTGGCCTTAAGTGTCACAAGTGTCACAAATGCCATACTACCATCTTTCCTATGTCGTGTCTCTAAATACATCACAGGGACACTTACGACACCTTCAAAGACTGGATTAAGGAAGAGAAATCATTCGATGAAGAGTACAAAGCATTTTCCATGAAGAAAACCACTCAAAAATCATTTTTGGAGGGCAGTGCTCCCCTACCCACTATTAGGGAGTGCCAGCTCTCCCTGGCCTTCTTTGGGGGAGTGTTCCAACGCTCTGTGCACCCTTTTGGGGGAGCATTGGTCTTTTTGAGCGAATTTTTGGATTGTCGAGAGAAATCAGGGAAGAATCCCCTCATCTCTAGAGTTTATTGGATTTGAATCTGAGGTCAAGGCTCGATCTTAGGGAATATCCACAACTAAAGGAGAAAGATCCTCAACCTATCCCAAGAATATCTCAAGTGGTTGGGTCTCTCCAAGCTTATATAAGGAGGCCTTCTCATGGTGAAATGTACATGATAGAGATTGAGAGATACCAAACTTATGATCTCGTGAGTGGTATTGATATGGAGACAGTGTAAAACATCTAACTTATGATCTCATAAGGGAGATATCATTGAAGCATCACCATTCTGTGTGTGCATTATTTGAGCAAGGGTCTAGAAAAAGGGATCTTGGTGAAGCTGTTGCACTACATCCATGGCTGTAAGCAACACTTTGTTCTCATTAATATAAATTCATGCTTGCACTATTTCCTTTAAAGTTTGTGTATCTGAACTTCTTTCTTCCATAGATTCATTATAAATATAATCATAGTAGAGAAGGAAGTATTGTTGTTGTTTCTCATTGTACCACATGACCTTCAACTAAACTTGGAGATCAAGATCATCTTGGAGAGAGCAAGGAAAAACGTCAATAAAAAGGTACTTTCCTTTCTTCCCTCTTCTTTTTTGATAGTTTAGATTTATGATAAAGGAATGTCAGTGTCCATAATTGAACTTTATGTCTTGGAGTTAGGGGCCTAGCATCTAAGAGGAAATCCACTTGTCCGCAGGGGTATTCTCCTATAACAGTTATTTTGTGTTAAGCATATTTTGATAATAATCTATATTCATATCATTCTTCTCATAAAATATAGATCATTTAGGAGGTACATAACTCAAAGGAATGATCAATGGGAGTCAATTGAAACTGTATAGGGACCGGTGCACATAAAAAGAATAAAATCCATAAAAAGTAAAAAGAGGATAAAAAACAAAAACAGACCGGTGCACATGAAGTGTCTTGACAGAATAGAATTGGTAGAATAGAACAATGCGACATAAGGAAACCAAGGTTTGAAAACACCGCGCGCAGAAGAGAATTTAACTAGTAGAAAGGTATAGCATGCAGGAAACACCAAAAAAAGTGAAAAAGAGACAACTGTCAGTGTGACACAGTTGTTACTTATCTGTCACACTATAAAGTTGGAAAAAAGGGGGGAAATGACCCATTGTGTTATTTACTAAGAAGAAGAACGCAGAGTCGAGTGGAAGAGAGATAGAGTGTCAATTTTCCCTAGCCTCTATCTATTTGGAAGCCTACAAGTCGGATTTATTCACCATGTGACCACCAAAGGTTGGAGCACCCAAAAGAACCAGAGGAAGTACACAGAGTAGCACTCGGGTGCCTCAAACAAGAACAAATGAGATGCATACTGTTAGCAACATTACTTGTCTTTGGCATCAGGACATCCAGGTCTGCAGGTTGCACGAGGAGCGCCCATGTGTAGCGCACAGAAAAATTCATTTTCAGACTTAAAATCAAGCGAGCGGGCAGGATTATAGTGTCAACGGTCCGGATCCATCCATATGAGCAGATCAACGGTTGGCGGGAAATCATGAATAGGGAAGTTGCGCCGAAGTTAACACAATAGATCGCGCCCATATTGTGTGCAGGGGAGAATAGCAGTCGTCCATCCAGAGGACGCGTGGCGCGAGATCTAGTCGCGTTGGCGTTTCGGCATTCGGGAGTTCGAGGGGTGAGAGTTTCATGTTGTTCTACATCTCGAAACCCCGAATCCCGATAGCACCGAAAGCGCCGAAAGTGGGGCCCGTGGTATCACGAAACATTTTCAGCCATCCATCCAAAGGGGACACCTGGTGGCAAACTGAGCCATCTCGGTGTTTCGCCCATCGCAACTCCAAGGCGCAAAGAGCAGCTCCGTTATATTCCGATGCACGAGGTGTTGGGAGAGTCCCGGACCCAGGCCCACAGTATCGTCGAGCGAGTTTAGGACTGTCAGGTTTGAAGGACGCATGGCTCCAGATTAAGCCGTCTCGGTGCTTCACTCATCGCAATTTCAAGAAGCAAGGATCAGCCCCTTCATATCCGTGAACGTCGAAAGCACTGTGGGGATTAAGCACAGGGTCATAGCCCATGGTCACTTGGGAGACAAAGAGAGTTGTGCAAGAGGGGCCAAAGGCACCGAGTTCAGTTACAGAGGAGATCATCGCGATCTCCAGGCGCCATCAGATCCGATCTCGATCCTGTGTCTCGCTTGGAATAAATGAAGGCATGAATGGGTGGTTGAAACTTCCTTTCATTCATTAAGTGTGAGGTATGGAAGGTCTGGAAAGTGGTATGCTCGAAGGGGTCCTGTGTACTGATTTTTCCAAAGAATCCATGCCGAAGTCTTCGAAGAGACAGAGAAGTCTGCACACGCTAGCTCGGCACTTAATGGCTCAGCTACCCTCCTTATAGGAGCCATGCGCAGTTAAGGTGGCGCGTGAAAAGGGATTTCAGTATGAATTTGACTGAAAAGACACCTAGCCCTGGGTGATTGGGCACACCTCTGTTAGGCCAATTTTCCTGAGTATATAGGCTCAGTTTTTGTATTTTGGAAGTATCGATGGTTGAGAAATGCTCCCGATTGTAAAGTTTTGATGAAGCGCTGGTCACTCTGGTTTATGAATAAGGCAATTGAGACTTCTTACTTTATGGATGTCAGCTTCTTTTTCATCTCTCTGTTTACTGTGTTAGAACGACTCAAAATTGGAGGATCCAGTCGAGTTGTGGTTGTTATAGGATGATGTAGGTTGGATCATTGTAATAGTTGCATTGTTTCTAATCGGTTCTTGTGATTTTCTCAGCGCTGAAATGACTTGGAATTGAAGGATTCAGTCGAGTCACCCCTCATCTCCTTGAAGCTCTAGACCAAGAGGATCTTGGCTTCCGAGTTTTTCATCCTCAAGCTCTGGAAGGCCTGTGGCCCAAGGCAGTCTTGCTCGCCCTTCTCACAAGTCTTCCTTCTACCACCCTTTAATCAATTTACTGATAGAAGTTGGATCAAGACCTCCTTTTCTTTCTACATGCCAGGCCCAGTTTCCTAAGTTAAAGCTATATTTTCTTGAGTCTTTACCCATTTGATCACCCCATTAAACAAATCGTGACATAAAACTGATGGGCATTGGGCTCTGCTCCTGCAAGCAATCCAGGGGTGACTTCTGACGCTAACACATACAATGGTGGATGTGGACAAAATATACACACCAGAGTATGAGCAGACCACATTACATGTGGAAGAGGAGCAGGAACCCACACAAAATCCCAAGCATATGGAAGAGGATGTCGAATGGACAAAATCCGACGCGTCTAGGGGAAAAGGGCCACAGCAAGTAGAACCAGCCATGGGTTCTGTGCAGCAGGGCCTAGAGCTAGAACCAAAGTATGAAATGGAGCAAGAGGCCATACTAGAGGGTGGGGTATCATCCCCACAAGGTAAAAATAAGGTGAGAGTAGAAAGCAGTCCACAAGCCATACAACGCACAAATGTAGAACTAGGTATAGTGATGCTGAAAATTCCCAACGAAGGGAAGAGTGGGGATAACATGGTAGGAGGAGTTGATACGCTTAAATACTCTGACCATGATGTCTCTGATGCCACAAAATTCCCATATTTGGCAGCAAAGAGCTACCTAGAGAGTAGGGGATAGGGCCCATCAGGCACGCCACTATTGGAGCCTGCACAGTGGATCTGGGGACTGTACAACACCAACATCATGAACTTATTAGACATACTGCACTTCGAGCTTGGGAAACACATAAATGGATGTGTCAAACAATTGTTAGCGAGGGTGCACGGAGGAATATTATGGATGGATAGGCCAGTGCCAATCAACATCAACCTCATCATAAGGATTACAAGGCTACCCATAGATGGGGAGAAGCCGAAGCAATACCTAGAAGACAATACTAAGGAGAAATCCATCTCGGATGAGATCAAAGCAACGTATGGTACAGAGAGGAGTAACAGAGGTATTAGGATCAGTGAAATCAATGATCTTGTGACATTATTTGCAACCATATTGCTCGATTGCAAATTAATGCGCAAGTGCTGAAAAGAAGAAGTTCCCGCAGGAGTATTAACAGTCGCAACAGAGTGCACAAAGGGGAGCTTGATGAGTTGGGCCCCTTACCTATTGAACTCGTTCCTTGAATACTGCAATGAAACACAAGACTAAGGCTTTGAGTTCCACTACTCATGGTTACTCATCCTCATTTCACTTATGGGGTGGCACAAACCTACATACATGATGTTCTTGGCGATGATAGGAAAATGTGGCACATCACTCTACACGTCGCTACAAAGCACAACATATCCCAAGGTAAAGAAAGTCAACAATGACATGTTTTCTCAGTACTTAAAAGAGATCCATAACATCTTGGCAGATACATGGAGGATCTCACCACACACTATCTATGAGTATGGACAGATAGCAAATTTTTGGGCATCACGTCACAACATGTGGTTGCAGGAAAAGAAGGACCCAACCAACGAATGCTTGCAGCTAAAGTACTACGTGACGATGTAGGACATACACATGGAGGTCCATGAGTCACATGAGGAGTGGAAGGTGCCATATATTCCAAGAGCAACGCCGACGGTACAAATCCAGATTCTAAAGAAAAAGAGGACACAAAAGAATTCATAGCGTGGTCCTACATAGGGTCCACCGGCCACAGAGCAGGCACCTGGAGGACCAACAGGACAGGTGAGTGCAGAAGAATTTCAAATGGAGGCACAAGATGTAGCCATGGATGAATACATTGAGCAGGATACCATCATGGATAAATGGATACCAGAAGCATATGAACAACCAGAGGCCCAAAGGAAGAGAACAGGGGAGAAACCAAGTGGTTCCAGAAAGAAATCAAAGACCAACAAAATGCCTATGGAAACATCATTAATGCAAGACGACATGGAGTTGATAGCCACAATAGTAGAGGAACGACTTTCAGATGTTTCCGAGGATGTCGAGAACCACCGAGCTTCAATTTTGGAGAAAATCCAAGAGGTGAAAACCGCGCTGGATCAGTTAAAGGTCAAAACAGAGCAGCAACAACAAAAGACAACAGCGCCAATAAAGGAAAGGATACCGATGGGAGAGAAAGTACAAATCACGACGAATGGGAGTGTAAAATTCTGGATTAATCCTAACATGTTGTTCATACATGAGGATACAACGCAGAGGCCACTGAGAGAGATTGACATGATGGACTTGGTGTTTCCCAAGATTCCAACTAAAGTGTTGTATAAATTATAGGTGAGCATCGCGCAAGAGATTTATTCTACAGAAAGGATGGATGCGACGAACTTACAATTGGCGTAGGAAGACAACACCTCACTGAAGGACGCACTTAGCTAGGAAGTCCAAGAGAGAACGCTAGAACAACAAAGAGTGGAGGAGATGGATAGACAGATAAGTGGAGTATTTCAAGCCATCCCCAATAGTGCAGAATCATAAGAAGCATCTTCTGAAGAGAAGATGAGAAAAGTAGCACAGGCCCTAGCTCAATATAAAGAGCATATCAAGGAAATGGAGGATCACACAATACCTACGACTCCCCCAGCATTGCGAGCGCAAAGAGAGAAAGACTTGGCAACAGTTGTAGAAAAAATTGCACAAAACATGCATTAGAGGATGGGAACCTACAAGAGATGCAAGGAAAGGAAGATAAATTGCATGCAACAATGGAATATGTCAAGAAGAGAAAGAGGAAAATGTCCCTTCCATAAAAGATAAATTTTTTCGTAGAAATGAACCTTCAAGCAAAAGAAAAAGCAGTGCAGGCATAGAAGATCGCACGGCAGGCTCAGTTTGAGCCCCTGTAGGAAAAGGCAGAATTGTTGGTCGTGGAAATCGAAGCAGCAAAAGAACACATAGAATAGATAGGCTTGGAGGGGGGAAATATCTTACAACCACCAGTTACTGTGAAGGTGGTTGAAGCCATGTCAAAAAAGAGCAGATAGGCTCAGGAGCAGTGCCAACAGATAGTAGATATGTATGAATAATTGGCACAAGCAGTGACAAACACTGGAGTTAGGAAGTGACTTAGGATGAGTCATGATGTCAATGTTGGGGGCATGTTGGGCATAGGACCAGTTCAGGAGAAAATCACGACGTGGGAGAAATAAAATTGGAAGGAAAAGAAGCATGTGTAAGGCAGATGCACATGTAGGAGAAGTAGAACGTGCAAGACAGACGCGCATGAAGAAGAGTAAAGTAGGTGATATGTGCATGCAGAAGAGGAAATCATGTGAGGCATGCATGCAAGAAGACCTGACCATGCTAGGGTCAGTATTTTGGTAAAATAATGTAAGGGCTAGTAATCCAAAAACATGTATAAGTAGGTACCTAGGAGGTCTAGGTCGGGGGTGGTTTTGGTTGCTCTTGTTTTTGTTGGTAATTGCTACTATGTTTTTCGGAGACTGAATGACTATAATTATGATCTATATTGTAAGTTGTTGAGCTGAGGAGAGGAAATAAGGTAGATCTTGAGGGTTAGATCACAAGATGAGGAGCCTGGTGTGATCTAGTCCGCCTCATTGTAGATATCGACCTTTTTTGATGGAGAATTCTAATGCGCTAAGTGTTTTATTTTTGGAAACACTATAATAATATAGCAAAGTAGAAAAATATTTGTGGACGTAGCCCGGGAGGGGGTGATCCATAGTAGATCATGTGTTATGTGATTGAATTTTGTGTATCTCCTTTGTTGTCAATGAATAGATGTTAAACGATTGCGTGAATGACTAGTTAGATCTGCTATTTTGCATGCATGAATAAGAATGACAGGGTATTCAATATAAGTTGAACGTTAAGGTAACTAATGAATATCACAAAGTCTAATCCCAAATCCCCACTCATTCTCAATATGAAAGCACCTGAGCATTATAGCCACCAAATAAACTATCTCAAGTGAGGCTACTCAGTGCACCATGTGTACTACGTTGCCTTCTGGTTTACCAGAGGGGCCGATAGTTTTAGGGGGGTTTGTTGGAAACCGTAGTAGACCTGAACCTAGGTCATCCCTAGAATGGTAGCATGAAGCAAATACACCAACATATGTCCATATCACTTTACCTCTTTTATGAAGGTTAGATTATGTCCAAAGGGATAGTCTTTCTTTTTCTTAAATAGATTATCCTAGCTATAGGTTCCAATCATTATAGGTCAAGAAACTAACCTTACAATATTCCATCATTCCTCTAGACATGAGGACTTATAAACACAAGGCTCGATATTTTATTTAAGAATCAAATAACACTGCCAAAGATTCCATCTATCCATCCTCAATTCCATCAATTACAAGGAATTTCAGGTAAGGATCTTAGCCCTTGTATGATCAACAATCTACCTAAAAAGGTTTTGTCTACCCTAATGGATAGACAACAAAACAAGTAACTTAGTTTATCCATTTTGAGGAATCATGTAGACCTATAGTCGGATCATGCCATTTTGTGTTTAGATTCAATAATCAATGTTTATTAGCATGCTCCCACTCCTATAAGAGCAACGATCATCCATCAAGAAAAAACAGTTCTTTTGTTGCAAGAAATCCCAAAACAATATTTCAATCTCCATTTCTTCTTCTCAAGGTACTTGTGTAGATAATTAGACCAACCTGTAATGCAGAGAAAATATTTCCAATAAGCTCATCTTATCCTTAATCTACCAATCCTATGATTGATCTCTATCCCATCGAGGCCCAATGTTTGAACTATGCTATGATATCACTTTGTAAGACACCCAACCCCCTAAGTACCTTTTAAAGGGATGGGGTGTTAAAATTTTACTTTTCCATAACCATCTATAAGTCTCTTCTCGAGGGAATCTTCATCTACGCCTCATAAATATCTTTCTAACGACTATAATTATGCCTAAATCCAAATTATAGAACAAACGTTATGGCCTTCCCATAGGCCACCTCAACGCCACGTGGCTCCACGTCACCTGTGTCATCTATTATGGTAGAGATGTCTCATAATATGTCACCTTTTAGCATTGACATGGTTGTTGGTTGGGGTGTTATCGTCGCATCTGCCACCTTTCCCACTGGGATCACAGCTTATTGACCCTCAACCCTCTGCATTCTCAACCCATTTCTCCACACATTTCTCTGATATTTGGTAATCCGGGTTGCTGGCCCACCGAGGTATTGGGATATTGTCCCACCACATCTCTTATTCCATGGATCTGTCACGCTCAATGCTTCTTAAAAATATTTTGATAGCCAATATCTCAGGGCTATGGCCCATCGAGATACTGAAACATCAGCTCTTGGGTAAACCAATACTCGTGCCAACCTTAAGTTCCTGAGTCGATAGTATGGATAGAATTTAGGACGAGTGGCCCTACTATGACTTGCCACCTAGATAATACCTAGACATATCTTCGCCCGCCACCTAGCTCAAAAATTTCAAATCACCCTAACAAGTGGCTTAATATCCACTTGACACGTGGACCCACCATGACGTGCCACATCACTATAGGGTACAACGGCTTGCCCAACCAAAGGTTGACACATATTCATTTCTTATGTCCTTATTAACTTTATTAATCAATATTATCTTAATATAGTATTCATTTAATTAATCCCCATTAGGGATAATTAGTGTTCTAATCAAATACCCCCCATAAATGTTTTTTTACTTAGCCTAATATATCTCCCTGGTAATTAATGAGGGTTTACTTTCTCATTTACCTTGGGAATCCAACATCCATGGATGGTTTAGTGTTAATTATTATATTACTGCCCTGACATATCAAACTTATAACATAACCATATTACGATATAATTTAATTAATTATAGCATAATATAATTATAATTAATTATATTATGATATAATTTAATTAATTATATTATAATATAATTAATTATATTATATTACACTTAGGTTTATTAATCTTCTTTAATATATAAATCAATGACCCTCGATGTATAACTTTCCATACATTCCAATACGCACAGACCCTTGGTGCCCGACATCCTGGTGGGGACCTCACATGCATGTGTGTGTGTGTGTGTGTGTGTGTGTGTGTGATATCAGATCGGACCTATTGTCCCCCGGGTGATTGCATAACACTCGCACCATCACACCTCAAAATCTCGATGCTCAACATCCCAGTGAGGGCCCCACATATATATTATATTTTAAGAGGGAGAAGGGTCGACCTTTTCTAATTAATTATATTATAATATAACTATAATTCATTATATGTCAATTTATTTTAGCCCAAGTAGTTTTTGTTGAGGGGTGTTTTCCCCCCCACCCAGGTTCAATTCCCGCAAGTGATATGTTGAGCTCTTAAATGAGCCAGTTATCGAAACAATCCTCTTCTTTCTACAAAATATGGTTTACTCCAGGTACCATCCTTGAAATGAGGGGAAGTTCCCGATGGGTTTCCCCAAGCTCTATTCCAAGTAAAAAATAAATATATAATTTATTAATTTATATTATAATACAATTAATTACATTATGTTACTCTTAGGATTATTAATCTTGTTTTAATATCTATAAATCACAGGCCCCCGACTTATAAATCTCCATGCATTCCAATACACACAGACCCCTGGTGCCCGACATCCCGGTGGGGACCTCACGTGCATAATATATAAATACATATTTTACATATAAATATTTTAAAGGGACATCAGATCGAAGCTATCACCCCCTGATAAGTATAGTTTAACATATGCTCTCCCACACCTCAAGATCCCAATGCCTGACATCCCAACATCCCTGTGATTATAAGATAATCAAATAAATTAACACCAAGTTTATTACTCGTGTTTAGCATATAAATCATCGACCCAGGAAATCTCGTGGTACACTCCAACATACTTAGATCGTCGATGCCTGATATCCCAGTGGAATTTAAATAAAATTTATTTTATTAAATCGTGAATATAAAGGATAGGAATAGGTGATCTCTCGGGAATTAAAATAATCCAAAATGAATAAACTCACAAGCGATAATTCCAAGGCTTTAAAATCATATTTAATTTATTTCCTCCAGAATTATAGATTTTTAGTTCCAGGGCTATAAATCTCTGGAATAATAGAGTTAGTCTTAAGTCTGTATCCATGGGATTGGTTTATTTAGATTATTATTTTTTCCGAGAGGGAGATCATCTGAGTTGCTCCACTTCAATTTAGATTTATCTCCTTGGTGTTATTTTCATTTAAAATTTGTTTTATATATCATATCAAAATTTGAAATAAAATGAGGACATGAAAGAAGTCATAGCGTGGTCCTACACAATGTCCACCAGCCATAGAGTAGGCACTGAGAGGACTGACAAGACAGGTGAGTGCTAACAAATTTCAAATTGAGGCACAAGATGTATCCATGGACGAAGAAGTTGATCAAGATATCGACATGGATACACAGATGCTAGAAGAATCTGAACAACCAGAGGCCCAAAGGAAGAGAACAGGGGAGCAACCAAGTGGTTCCAGAAAGAAAGCAAAGGCCCACAGAAATCCTATGGAAACATCATTGACGCAAGATGACGTGGATTTGATAGCCACTATTGTAGAGGAATGAATGTCAGACGTGTGCGAGGATGTCGAGAACCACTGAGATTCAATTTTGGAGAAAATCCAATAGGTGAAAATTGCGTTGGATCAGTTAAAGGTCAAAACAGAGCAGCAACAACAAAAGACAACAGTGCCGGTAAAGGAAGGGATATTGATGGGAGAGACAGTACAGATCACAGCACATGGGAGTGTCAAATTTTGGATTTCTCCCAACATGTTGTTCATATATGAGGAGATAGCGTAGAGGCCACTGAGAGATATTGACATAATGGACTTGGCGTTTCCTAAGATTCCAACTAAATCATTGTATAAATTATAGGTGAGCGTCGCGCATGAGATTTAGTCTAGAGCAAGGACGGATGTGACGAACTTACAATTGGCACAGGAGGATAACACCTCACTGAAGGAGGCACTTATCCAGGAAGGGAAGGAGATAGCACTAGCACAACAAAGAGTGGAGGAGATGGATAGACAAATAAGTGGAGTATTTCAAGCCATCCCCGACAACACAAAATCAGAAGAAGCATCTTCTGAAGAGAAGATGAGGAAAATAGCACAGGCCCTAGCTCAAGATAAAGATAAGATCAATGAAATCGAGGATCATGTAGTACCTATGACTCCCTCAGCAGTTCGAGCGCAAAGAGATCAAGATGCGGAAACAGATGTAGAAAAAATTGCGTAAAACATACATAGAGTGGTGGAAGTGTTGGAAAAGAGAAGACAACTATGGACACAACTATTAAAGGATGGGTATCCACAAGAGCTACAAGGAAAGGAAGATAAATTGCAAGCAACAATGGAATATGTCAAGCAGCGACAGAGGACAATGTCCCTTCCATAAAATATCAAGACTGTCATAGAAATGAAGAACCTTCAAGCAAAAGAAAATGCAGTGCAGGCATAGAAGATCACACGACATGCTCAATTTGAGCCCCTACTGGAAAAGGTAGAATAGTTGGTCGTGGAAATCGACACAGCAAAAGAACACATCAAACATATAGGCTTGGAGGGGGGAAATATCTTACAACCACCTGTTGGTCCTTGGTTATGGAAGAAAGCGAAGATCGAGGAAGAAAAGGTCAAACACGAACTGTGCTGGAGACACAGTGACTGTCCTTGGGGTGAAGTAAGAAAAAGAGAAGAAAAGATGGAGTGAAGTACGGAAAAGTAAGTCATTGAAAGGGGAGATCAGGGATGACAGATCAAAAAGAGAAAAGAATCGTAGACAACTCAGCAAGCAGAGAAAGCCACCATTGGATGCTTTGGAGCACCATGTGAGAAGGGAGGAAAGACAGGTTGGCAAAGCCCTAAAAACGTGGGTCAAGTTGACCTATGGTTTTAGACACCTAGGGTTTTGGGTAATTAGGGTTTTGACGCCTAGGTTTCGACCTAAGGTTATCGGTGAGGGACTATAATGTATAAATAGAGGTCAAGAGGACCTAGGTTGGGTCGGTACTAGTGTTGGGTATTGATATTGATTGTTGTTGGTTGAGAGATTATTGTACTGTGAGAGAGAGGAGTGTTGAGAGTGAGAGCCTTCTGGTATTGTAATATCTTCAGTTGGGTGTGAAGATCAAGTCCTGCAGTTGGGTGCGTAGGAAGGTGGGAGACAGAGAGAAGAAGAGAGAAGATCTGTTGACTAAGAGTGCAGATGAGAACTGTAAGCTTTACCTTAATATATCATAAGCATAGTTCTATGGACGTAGCCCTAGAGAGAGTGGTAACCACGTATATTTTGTGTTGTATGTGTGATTGATGCCTAGATCTTTGTCATTGTTATACTGTTAATTGCATTGTTGTGTTAGATCAGATGTATAGCTATGCAGATTCGATCTAGTTGATAAGAGATATATGAATGCTGCATCATTGTTGTATTAGTTCCACTTGATATTCCCCTAGCTGTAGACATCTTTTTCCTACAACCCCCCTCTTAGATACTTCAGGTGAGACTACATCTGCTTCACAGGTGTTGCCAAAAGGGCCAGTAGCTAGGGCTTGTTGGTGCACTCTTGGAGTGAACCCTGGGTCTGCCCCTATGCCAACAAATGGTTCCATTGCCAGGACAGGAATCTGTTTAAGAGAATGTCAAGGTGGTTCCCATCAAAGACCAAGATTCAAAAGTGGATAGAGGATCAAGAGAGGGACTTCATTGAAGCCGAAAATAAGAACCCTAAACTGAGTACTGAATATTGGATACAAAGATACTTCTTCACCGAAATTCACGAGATCTTATTTGGGGGAATCCACCAGGAGTTGTTTGAATGGTTGGCTAGGTTAGCCAATACCCAGTTCAAGATTAGATCTGGACCTCCTGTTGTTTGGACGCTGGAACTGATCCAGAAGGTTGAGTTGATAATGTTGTATCCAGAGTAGTAGATAATTGGTTTGATAGTACATTGGAGGGTATATCACTGAGTTTGTTGTTGATAGAACAAAATCATATAGCCAAGCTGAGAGATACTTTTTCAAAGGACCTAGAGGAAACTTTTTGCACTTTCTGAAGTTGAGAATCAAGATGCTCTTGCATGAAAACCACATATTGAAGATACAGTAGATTGGTCAGACCTGAAAAGACTAATGTTCAAGATCTCGGACAGCGACAGTGACACAGAAGTAGGACATATGTGCAGTGGGAAAGTATTCTGAGGGGTTCACCTTGAGAACTTGTTTAAGAAAAACTATAGAGAAGAGGGTTTCTACAGTGGAGAAGAGGTAGATCTAAGCGACGAAGAACATTCATATCCAACCAGAACAGAAGAAGGGGAAGTTGAAGAACTTCGCCAAAGCAAGCCAGAAACCTCAAGAACTACGCGAACTACTGAGGTAAGTAACATTAATCTTCCTATTGTCTCAACAGTACTTAGCGGTCAGAATAGTCAGAACCACTAGAGTCCTTAGAGCACTATTACTAGTAGCTTAGCATCTACTCAGACAAGAATCCTAGTCAGCTCTATGGCAGATGAAATGAGGCTCCCTATCTTTAGAGGAGATGGATCTGAAGATCTATATTAGCATTGGTTTCTGTGTGAAGCCATATGGAATATTAAAAGTATCACCGATGAAGCCATCAAGAGAACCCAGTTCAGCACTACGCTAAGGGACCGCGCACTGAGCTGGTACATGAAACTTGTCCAAGGACTGGTGTAGCCTAAGCCACTGAACAAGATCAAGAATGCACTGATTCCATAGTTTAAGAAACCTAAGTCGGAGTCACAATGTATTACAGAGCTAAAAGAGATCAAACAAAAGGTAGCAGAACCTATTTGGGATTTCGACCAAAGATTCAAGACCCTAACAGGATGATTAACTTTTTAGATCCCCAATGAATAGAACAAAGAATGGTTCATCATTGCACTGTTACCACACATAAGAGTCCCTCTAATGCAGCAGAAGATTGCATTGCAGGCAGAAGCTTTGGAAATCACCATGAAGCTTGAATCAGAACCTATGGGAGAACTGAGCTCAGGCATGAGCCGGATCTTGAGTCAGCTAACGAGTTTGTCTTTATAGGTAGAGGATATGAAAAAAGATAAGGGAAAATAAAAAAGGGAAGATGTCTGGTGTGTGAGATGCAGATCAAAAGTTCATGATAAGGAACACTATCCCTTATTCCATGAATATTTGGCATCAAGAGCGTCGAGCCCCTTGAAGCAAGTTAACTTGCCCTAGTGTGATGTGTGCAAAAATAGACATCGCCCAGGTGAGTACTATTACATGCAGAAGTATGTTCAGACACCCACAAATTTGTACTGCACATTTTGTAAATCAGTAGGGCATGATGATTGATATTGTAGAGCTTACGATCTCATGAATGAGAAGTCGAGAGACATATACAAGATTCAGGGCGAAGTACAGCAAGAAGGAAATACTTTGTAGTACAACTCTTCAGGGAGAGGAAACTTCACTCCTCGCGGTGGATACAAAGGATGAGGACAGGGAGGAGGTACGGGCCAAGGCCGAGGAAAAATAATCTGTTATAATTGCACACATCCAGGACACTTAGCAAGGGATTGTCAGAACCCTTGCACAACCTGCAATTATTGTAACTCTTTTGAGCACGTCAGAGAAGAATGCCTTGTGCTACTGACTAAGCTTCAGGAAGGACGAGGACCCCAACATAACCCACAAGTACAACTGATATATGTTGAACCTCGCAGAACCGAACCTAGATTCATTGTCATTACTCGAGGAGGCGCTGTTACAGGAGAGGATAGAACAGCCCAAAGAAAGATCGCAGAAGATTCAGGTATCAGAAAAGTTGAGGAGAAGACTCAGGATTTTGATGCAAAGAAAGAAAGATGAATCTTTGAGGAAGCAAGACAGGATTTCAAGAGGAACCAAGGATCCTCATCTAGAACGCAACCAGAAGTAAAAGAGTACGGAATGCCTCAGAAATTTGATCAATCGGCTGTGCATAAAGAAGGAAAAGAGGTAAGTATGCTCATTGATGTTTTGTACACATGTCCTAAATTAATTCAGGATGAGAAAGCTATGCAAGAGTTACAGAACCTAATCAGGCAGTATGAGCTAGGAAAGGTAGACCCCTTGTTGAATAGGGTAGTACACCAGGTTGGTAAGAAGAGAAGAACAAACAAATAATTACATTTGAATGCTCAAATAGGTGAGTACGATATAGACTATGTGGTCCTCGATTTAGGGTCAGAGGTCAACGTCATGACGAAGAAAACTTGGGCACTGATGGGAAAACCCAAGCTGATATATTCTCCTATCAGGCTTCGCATGGCTAATCAGAAAGCTGTCAGCCCATTTGGATGATTGGAACATGTCCCCGTGGACATTGACGGAGTTAGAACCTTTGTTGACTTTGAGGTAATTGAAATTGTTGACGATACTGCCCTTACCCTGCATTACTAGGAATTGATTGGGCCTTCAACAATTCTACTGTGGTTGATTTAAAGAAAAGACGCATGACATTTGAAGGAGATGGCCTTAGGGTCATTTCAACCTTAGATCTAGATGAAGGTCTGCAGTATACAGATCCAATCAGAGAAGAAGACTACGCATATGAGCTAGAAAACATCTATAAATTAACAGCCAGATAGCATGATTACATTAACCCTACTGCCGATGGGAATCTAAGCTGGCGAAGTGACAAAGCATGTTCATCATATTCAGAAGAAGCACTGGAGAAATGGAAGAACCATATGTATGAAGTATCCACAAGGATATGTGTTGGACTGACCAGAGAAGTTCGTTGGATTGGTACAACAACAAGTAACTTACCTACCTTTGATGGTCTGAATCCTTTAGAATCCTTCTTGATGGAATTTGAAACAATTGTACCAGCACAACAAAGGTTGTTGGCTATGGAAAAGGCTTTGAAAGATACACCTGCAGGATGGTGGGGGACACATAAAATCAATATCACAGACTGGACACAATGTCGAACCTTGATGACAGCGCAGTTTTTAGCACAAGTAGGAAGCTGCGAAGTGAGGTACACAGGTCGAAGATGCCCAAAGGACCATGTACGAAGCTGTGAAGAGGCCTGGAGTGACATTCCTCGAGAACAATGGGTACACAAATTCATTAAAACGCTAGACACGACCCCTATTAACTGGTACCTTAAAGCAGAGTTGTGCCTTATCACCACCGATTGGGAAGGTATGCTTCAGAATTTTGTAACCACCTTTTTATTTAAAAGTTAATTTCCCTCAGTAGATCAAGCATTAAATATTGTGAGGAAGAATTTTTTTAAAGATTCATCTAGCCTCCCTTTGGATCAAGAAGAGGACGAATGGACTACGCCATTCCAGAAATTACAAGGATGTTACAACATTAATGCCGACGGAGATGATGATCCGAGGAAGGTAAACATTGTTGAGACAGAAGGACATGGGGATGTGGAAGGACCAGGAGTTGAACTACCATTCATTGGATAGCCGATCAAGATAAAGAAAGTAAATATTGGGACAAAGGAGACACAGAAGCTTGCCAATGTCGGAGATTACTGGGATGTTGCTACCATTGACAAAATTACAGAATTACTGCACAAGTATTAGGACTTATTTCCGACCAAGTTCACTGATATGAAGGGTATAAAAGGACCCATGGGAGAAATGAGAATACCTTTGAAACTAGGTGTGAATCCAGTCAAGCAAAGACCCTACATATTGAACCCAAAATATAAGGAAAAAGTGAAGATTGAGCTCGACAGAATGCTGGAAGCAGGGATTATTGAACCTGTCAAAGAGTTGGAGTGGATCATCCCTATGGTAGTACAAGACAAGAAGACAGGTGAGATCAAAATATGTGTGGACCTCAAAAAGTTTAACGATGCATGTTCGCATAACCCCTTCCCTACACCATTCACAGATGAAGTATTGGACAATGTGGGAGGCCAGGAGGTATATTATTTTACAGACGGGTTTTCAGGATACCATCAGATCCGAATTGTCAAGAAGGACCACCAAAAGACCACATTTTCCACAGAATGGGGATCCTACCAATACACAGTGATGCCATTTGGACTGAAGAATGCCCGAGCCATCTTTTCTAGGGTGGTGGTCGAAGTGTTCAAAGAATTTTTGTATAAGTTTTTAGAAGCCTATTTTGATGACTGGACTGTTTTTAGTTTGTTGAAAAATCATGTTGAATGTCTAAGGATAATGTTGGATAAATGTAGGCAATGTCAAATTGCTTTGAATTTGAAGAAGTGCATCTTCTTCTCACCATTTGGAGTATCATTAGGTCATATTGTATGCAAGCAAGGATTGTTGGTGGACCCATCCAAAATTCCAATTATAGTTGATTTTCCACCTCCTACCTCAGTCAAACAACTGTGCATTGTGCTAGGACATATTGGCTATTACAGAAAATTTATTAAAGGATATTCTCAGATTACTGCGCCAATGGAGAAGTTATTAAAGAAAGACTATCAGTTTGGTTGGACAGAAGATTTCCAGCAAAGCTTCGATACACTGAAACAAATGATGGTAACTACGCCTATTCTGGTCTTTCCAGATTGGAGCAAGGGATTTCATGTGCATGTTGATGCGTCTTCCATTGCATTAGGAGAATTACTAGCACAACCTAGAGAAGGGGACATTGATCATCCATTAGCATTTGCCAGCAGAAAGCTATCTACATCCGAAATCAATTACACTACTACAGAGAGAGAAGGATTAGCCATGGTGTACGTGCTGCAAAAATTCCACCATTACTTACTAGGAGGACACTTTAAGATGTTTACTAATCACTCTATGTTGAAGTATCTAGTCAAAAATCCAAT
>ML850888.1:34009-46885 GCA_009831015.1 Picea engelmannii
GCAGAATAGGAAAGCATGTGAGGCATGCATGCAAGAAGACCTAACCATGCTAGGGTTAGTATTTTGGTAAAATAATGTAACAACTAGTAATCCAAAAACATGTATAAGTATGTACCTAGGAGGTCTAGGTCGGGGGTGGTTTTAGTTGCTCTCATTTTTGTTGGTCATTGCTACTATGTTGTTCGAAGATTGAATGACTATAATTCCGATCTATTTTGTAAGTTGTTGAGATGAGGAGAGGAAATAAGGCAGATCTTGAGGATTAGATCACAGGTTGAGGAGCCTGGTGTGATCTAGTCCGCCTCTTTGTAGATCTCGACCTTTTTGATGGAGAGTTGTAATGCGTGAAGTGTTTTAGTTTTGGAAACACTATAATAATATAGCAGAGTAGCAAAATCTTTGTGGACGTAACCCAGGAGGGGTTGAACCACGGTAGATCATGTGTTATGTGATTGAATGTTGTGTATATCCTTTGTTGTCAATGAATAGATGTTAAACAATTGCGTGAATGACTAGCTAGATCTGCTATTTGGCATGCATGAATAAGAATGACAGGATATTGAATATAATTTTAATGTTAAGGTAACTAATGAATACCACAGAGTCTAATCCTAGATCCCCACTCATTCTCAGGCTGCAAGCAACTGAGTGTTGTAACCACCAAACGAACCATCTCGGGTGAGACTGCTCAGTGCACCCTGTGTACTGTGTTTCCTTCTGGTTTACCAGAGGGGCCGATAGTTTTAGGGGGGTTTTGTTGGAAACCATAGTAGACCTGAACCTAGGTCATCCCTAGAATGGTATCACGAAGGAAATACACCAACATATTTCCATATCACTTTACGTATTCTATGAAGGTTAGATTATGTCCAAAGGGCTCTTCTTTCTTTTTCTTAAATAGATTATCCTAGCTATAGGTTCCAATCATTATATATCAAGAAACTGACCTTACAATATTCCATTAGTCCTCTAGACATGAGGACTTATACACACAAGGATCGATCTTTTATTTAAGAAGAAAATAACACTACCAAAGATTCCATCTATCCATCCTCAATTCCATCAATTACAAGGAATTTTAGGTAAGGATCTTAGCCCTTGTATGATCAAAATCTATCGAAAGAGGCTTATATTAAAATATAATTTAATTAATTATATTATATTACACTTATGTTTATTAATCTTGTTTAATATATAAATCAATAAGCCTCGACGTATAACTTTCCATATATTCCAATACACATAGACCCTTGGTGCCCAACATCCCGATGGGGACCTCACATGCATATGTGTGTGTGTGTGTGATATCGGATCGTACCTATCATCCCCCGGGTGATTTCATAACAATCGCACCATCACACCTCAAACTCTCGATGCTCAACATCCCGGTGACGGCCCCACATATATATTATATTTTAAGAGGGAGATGGGTCATCCTTATCTAATTAATTATATTATAATATAACTATAATTGATTATATGTCAATTGGGTTTAGCCCGAGTAGTTTGTGTTGAGGGGTGTTTTCGCCCCCACCCAGGTTCAATTCTCGCAAGTGATATGTTGAGCTCTTAAATGAGAAAGTTATTGAAAAAAGCCTCGTCTTTCTACAAAATATGGTTTACCCCAGGTACCATCCTTGAAACGAAGGGAAGTTCTCGATGGGTTTCCCCAGGCTCTATTCCAAGTAAAAAAAAACTATAATTTATTATTTTATATTATAATATAGACATCCCCGTGGGGACCTCACGTGCATAATATATAAATACATATTTTACATATAAATATTTTAAAGTGACATCAGATCGGAGCTATCGCCCCCCCTTAAGTATTGTTTAACATATTCTCACCCACACCTCAAGCTCCCAATGATTACAAGATAATCAAATAAATTAACCCCAGGTTTATTACTCTTGTTTAGCATATAAATCATCAACCCCGGTAAATCTCGTGGTACTCTCCAACATACTTAGATCATCGATGCCTGATATCGGAATTTAAATAAATTATATTTTATTAAATCGTGAATATAAAGGAAAGGAATAGGTGATCTCTCTGGCATTAAAATAATCCAAAATAAATAAACTGACAAGTGAGAATTCCAAGGCTTTAAAATTATATTTGATTTATTTCCTCCAGAATTATAGATTTTTAATTCCAGAGATATAATTCTCTGGAATGATAGAGTTAGTCTTAGTCTGTATCCATGGGATTGGTTTATTTAGATTATTATTTTTTCCGAGAGGGAGATCATCTGAGTTGCTCTGCTTCAATTTGGATTTTTGTCCTTGGTGTTATTTTCATTTACAATTTGTTTTATATATCATATCAAAAATTGCATATATATATATATATATAGAGAGAGAGAGAGAGAGAGAGAGAGAGAGAGAGAGAGAGAGAGAGAGATTAATTTCTCCATTTTGAGATTTAAAATCATTTTTATAAATTTCCCATTCACACGGTATAAAAGAGTATTTTTTGTTCTTTTACTGTATTTTACCTCCCACCTTAATTTAAGGGAGTTTTGTCTTAAGACAAGAAATATATCTCACAATAAATTCTAAATTTCTACCAAAATTTACAGCCCAACACAAATTAAGGGATTCCTTCCTAAAATGTAGGGAATGTAACACAATTTATCATAAATGTTATAAATACCCAAATAAGATTTATGAGCTTTTGAAATTTAACTCAATTAGGAAATTGTATATTTATTTCCTATTCTTTTCTTAAGATCTACTTATAATAAATTTTGGCCTCCTTCAATATTTGGCCTATTCTCCTAAGGCCCAAACACATTTATGATATCCTTCTCAATTTCTAGTATAAAGGCTTCAGGAAATTAGAGTAGAGCATTCTTATGTGGAAATCGAACCTTTTCCCTTTTCAGATGTTCTGTGAAGATTATAACTGTTCAATATTCACCACTAACACATAAAATAGACTGTAAAAACCCAATGATCCACACAATTCACTCACAACAATCATTTTTAAAACATAGGAAGTCAATAAGTGAGGTTAACAACCAAAATATAATTCGGTTGTAACATTTTCATAATCACACATAAATTTCTCAAACTAATTTTAGCATAAAACTGAATTCACATTGCTTGGAAACACATTTTACAATATTTATAAACTTAACATTAGCAAAGATTTGGCAAAGATATACTCTTCTAAAATCTAGAAAGTGTTGGAAATTGCTAAAGGGTGTGCCACTTTCCACCCAACCATAGGCACATTTGCACCAATTGTTTCTACAATTGGCTACCCCCTAGCTAGAGTATGATGCCATGAGGGGAAATTATTTTACTCAACAATTGAGAAAATATGAAGGATTCTCTCCTTCATCTACAGGAACTCAATAGACCAAGTCTTCAATCTACCAAGCAAGGGGGTTTTCTCTTGCCACAAGAGCTTCAAAATTTTCCATACACAACAGATTGGATGCATTTTGTTGCCAAGCATTCCCTCATCGCCCTCTCTTGTTAGTTCCTTCGTGATTGCTCAGTCAATCACTAAAATTTTGTGGCCTCATTATCGGCTTGATTTGAAGATAGTTGTCAATGGTTCTTGCTCCCAAAAAGCATATTTCTTCACTTCTCTCTATTTTATTAAGAACCAAAGGATTTTCACTCTCCTCTCCACTCATATTTCCTTCTGAGAACCAACTGTGTGTGTCATATTTTCCTACTCGTTCTTTTTCCTCTTTTTCTTTCCTTCTACAATAAGATTTCATGGGTCAAATCCCCCAATTCCTGGGTCATATTAGAAACTTCCATATGGGTACTCTGCCCATTCTCTCATTTCTTTCTGAGGAGGACCACCCAACCACCAACTTGACTGGTAATTAAATCTTTTGGACTAGAGGACATTTTTTGGTTTGAACATTTTTAATTCAACAAAGTATTGCCTGGAAGGGGTCATCTCAACCAGTAAGGCTTCCCCCTCACCATTCCCTCTCATGGAATCATAACCTATATAGGCAATTGATGCAGACGCCCACCCGGCACGTCCGCCCTCGCCAGGACCTTCTTCTCCTTAGGCCCGAAGAGATAAAATGCTCTCCAAAACCCCCCTTTATCGGAAGTTTCGCACCCACAGGATGCTCTTTGCGTTTTCCCTTGTGCTATCGGGAAATCAGATCTCACAAAATCGCGAGTCCTGAAAGCGCAGGATCGGGTCTCACAAATCCCCGAACCCCGATTGACTACTCGTCCACGGATTCCTTACCCCTTATCGGGAATTGACCCCGTCGGGAAATCGGTATATACGAGGTCACAACTTACTCACCTCGCGAATCCCCGATTCCCAATCTGCGATGGCACTCTCACTACCGTCTTAGCTCCCCGACTATCCTTTCGCATGCGACCACTATCCTCAAGACCACGGTCCTTATTCCCTATCGGACTTTCGGAATTCGCGAGTTCAAACAGTGTAGAACTCACGCCTTTGGGATCTCCGATCCCCGACTTCCGATGCCACCTATCCTCTTACTCTGACGCCTGTGGTCCCCGCTCCAATGGAAATCGGAATTTCGCGTTTTGGGAATTCGCGATTCCTGTTGCGCGATGTCACAGACCCTTCCAAGTCCCGATCTCCGATATGGGAGACACCTGTCAACACCAAATGCTATCGCTATGGGACCCGTCGCAGTTTGGAGTTTCACGATTCCTCCGTGATTCTCTCGACACCCAGAATCCCGAAGTGTCGACCCCCAATGCACATGCGGGCGCTCTCCTCCACATCACCTCTCCTTGTCGCGCTATCGGGTATCGCGTGATCGTGATTTCAATTGTCGCGTTTCCTTTGCATGGGAAAATCCCAAATACCGAAACCCCGACTCTCCGGATTGCTGACACGTACCCAGTCCGGGATCTACGGCTATACTCTTTTCGGGAAATCGCGGATCGTGAATTCTCCCTGCGAGGATCCTATGTTCCTGGAAACTCCGATTCTCCAATGAGTCAAGTCCCGATGAGTTTTGTCTCTTTCCCTGCGCGCTAAAAATTAAACCCTGTGCAACTTCCCCAGATCTGACGGCTATCGGGACTTCGCTAATCCTTCCCGCAAATCCTGGCCGTCGACTCCTCCTCCTCGAGGATTTCTTCAGAAAACCAACTGTCCTCCTCAGCACTTGCCTCCAACTCCTGAGCTTGTACTTCCTTCTCAGACCTTCCTCGACCCAAACTCCTTGGGCTCTTTTTCAACAATACCACGAAGGAACTATCCCTCTTGAGCTTGCGCACCCTGCTTGCGCTCAGTCTTCAATGCTTTCCAAGTGTTGAATCTTTCAGACTCTGCACCCTCTCTGCAGCAGCAGTCGTCTAACTCTGTTGCTCAGACTAACAACTGAGATCTCTAACTCCGCCTGCGCACTCTTCGCACGGATTCAACAACCAACTTCCACTTCTGGGTAAATAAGAACAAAAGTTAGACTATCGAGCCCTCATCAATGCACTCCTTGCGGATGAATTCAACTGCACTCTTTGCAGGAATCTCCTGGCTCAGATAGAGAAACAATTGAAACTCATTCCCTCTCTCTTCTCAAACTTCAGTTTCAAACCTGAAATCTTATGCACAGCATATACAAAGCAAATGCATATCCAGAAAACAAACATTCAAGAGCACATTAACCACATACACAGAGAAACAACACCAGACATGAATTTGAATCAAAGACTCTCTTCTATTAACTCAAATATGTACATAGGTGTTCTTCATACAGTTCTCTGCTTGCTCTCCTCTCTGAATGCCTCTGAATTATCTGAATAATGTTACAATGTACAAATGAGGGTGTCTATATCCGTTTTCCCTCTCGAACTCTAAACTGTCTAATCTAGACTTAAACATCTATCTACCTGCATTAAATCTATTAAATGCCTTCTAGCTAATTCAGACAAGAGCGTATGGCTTGAGGTCTGATACAACATACAAAAGGCACTCCTTCATAAAGGATCATTTAATACTTGCGCTACAATCCCAAATCATTTTCAAAAGTTTGGGTTTGTTTATCCAGTTGAACTTTCGCTTGGTGTGTTGGCTTGCTTGCTAAGTTGGCAATGCTCCTGCATCATACTCCTCGGCTTGAAAACTTTCATGGGATCTTGTCCATGAGCTCCTACACGGTTTGTCCATGCTTTTGAATGACTGCTTCTGTCTCCCAGCTAGCATCCTCCACTGGGTGGTTCTTCCATTTCACCAGATACTCGAAGTATTGCTTCCGTCTGGTTCTTTTGTTGACTCTTCTGTCAAGTATACGCTCCATCTGTGGCCTTTCTGCAATCGGTATCTTCTTCTGCCACTGGATTTCTGGCTTCTCATCACTCCCAGCTCCTGCTTCCTCAGTCTTATAGGGATATAAGTCTGAGACATTGAATGTCGGAGATATTCCAATGTCATCTGGCAATTCAATCTCATAAGCGTTCTCTCCCAATTTCTTCAGGACTCTGCATGGTCCAATTTTCTTCATCTTTAGCTTGTTGTATGTTCCCCTTGGGAACCTTTCCTTCCTTAGATGTGCCAAAACTATATCCCCAACCTCAAGTTGAAGTTGTCTTCGATGTTGATCCGCTCTGTGCTTGTATTCCTGGTTCGACTCCAGCAATCGCTGCTTCACTCTATTATGAAGTTCTTCCATCGCCTCTGCGAATTCTTCAGTGCTCACGCTCTTTGTCATTATCTGCTCTGAATCCCTCAGCTCAGATACTCCTTTCGACTGTCTGTCGTATACTATCTCAAACGGACTCTTAACTGTGCTCCTGTTCACTGAATCATTGTAAGTGAATTATGCCTGTGGTAACACATTTTCCCAGTTGATGTGGTGCTCTGTCACTAAACTCCTGATTAAGTCTCCCAGGCTTCTATTCACAACCTCTGTTTACCCATCCGTCTGTGGATGATAGGCAGAACTGAACATTAAGTTAGTTCCCATCTTCTTCCAGAGTGTCCTCCAGAAATGTCCAATGAACTTTGTATCCCTGTCCGATACTATGCTTCTGGGTAAACCATGAAGTCTAACAATTTCCTTGAAAAACAAGTTTGCGATATGAGTCGCATCACTGGTCTTCTAACACGGAATAAAATGTGCCATCTTTGAAAACCTGTCAACCACCACAAATATTGAATCATGTGTTCTTTGTGTCCTCGGAAATCCTAGTACAAAATCCATGCTGATCGCCTCCCATGGCCTTTCCGGTATGGGTAATGGTTGATAAACACCTGCGTTCTGCTTCCTTCCCTTCGAATGCTGGCAAATTCTGCACTTGTCAACAAACTTCTTGACATCTGTTTGCATCCTCGGCCAGAAGTATGCTTCACTCAGCTTCGCGAACGTTTTGTCATGGCCAAAGTGCCCTGCTAATCCGCCACTGTGCTTCTCCTTTAGCAGATTCTCCCTCATGGAGCAATTCGAAATGCATAACTGGTTTCCTCTGAACAACAGTCCATTCTGAATCATGTAATCCATCCACGGGCTTCTGTCTCTGAGAACTGGATTCTCAGCTGCCTCTTATGCCTCTGCAAAATCTGCATCACCTGCATACATGTCTTCAAGGTTTTCAAAACCCAATGTCTTGATTCAGAATTCCTGCAGCAACAAACACTTCCTACTCAAAGCATCAACCACTTTGTTAGCAGTCTCTGAAATGTGTTTAATTACAAATGTAAAATTCTGCATATACTCTACCATTTTGCATGTTTTTGGTTCAGCTTCTCCTGCTGAGTTATAAACTGTAATGCATGATTATCACTGTACAATACAAATTCCTTTGGAATCAAGTAATGCCTCCACTTCTTCAACGCTTGTATAATGGCATAAAATTCCTTATCATACGTGGAGTATTTCACCTTTGCCTCATCCAACTTCTCGCTGAAATAAGCAATCAGTCTGTCCTCCTAGCTCAAGACCGCTCCTATGGAAAATCTACTTGCATCACACTTTACCTGAAAAACTTTCTGAAAATATGGCAACACCAACACCGGCTGTTCGGTGATTTTTCGCTTCAACAGATTGAAGCTCTTCTCTGCCTCTTCAGTCCAATGAAAATACTTATGTCTCTTCTTGACTGTGTCCATCATTGCTGCGCTGATTCCGCTAAAATTTCGGATGAATTTCCTGTAGAAACTAGCCAATCCATGGAAACTTCTCACCTCAAAAACATTCCTTGGTGATGGCCAATTCTTTATTACAGCCACTTTACTTGGATCCATCTTCAATTCATTTGCCGATATGACAAACCCCAAGTAAATAAGTTGCTTCTTCATAAATGAAGATTTTCTCATGTTGATCAACAGCTTCTCTTGCTATAGCTTCCTCATTACTGCAGCTAAATGCTTCTTATGTTCTTCTCTTGATTTGCTGAAAATCAATATGTCATCTAAATAAACAATGAAAAACTTACCTATGAATTCTTTCAACACTTCATTCATCGGCCTCATGAATGTACTTGGCGCATTCATCAAGCCAAACAGCATGACTAGCCATTCGTATAACCCTTCGTTGGTTTTGAAGGCTGTCTTCCACTCATCGCCTTCCCTCATGCGAATCTGATGGTATCCGCTTTTCAAATCAACTTTTGAAAAATAACTTGCCCCACTTAAACAGTCCATCAAGTCGTCCATTCTTGGTAATGGGAACCTATACCTGATGTTGATCTTGTTAATGGCTCTGGAATCTATGCACATTCTCCAGCCTCCATCTTTCTTTGGGCTGAGTACTGTTGGAACGGCACATGGACTCAAACTTTCCCTGACCAGTCCCTTGTCCAATAACTCCTGGACCTGTTTCTTAACCTCTTCATTCTCCTGAGGCGTCAACCTATACGCGGCCTTATTTGGAAAACTAGCTCCTAGTACAAGGTCTATGTGATGACTTATGCTCCTCATTGGCAGCAACGAATGAGGTAATTCGTCCACCACTATATCAACGAACTCTTCCAACAGTTCCTGAATTTCTTCCGGCAAATCATTCACTCTTGTGCTGGTCAAAATGATTCTGGGTTTTCTGACCACAAAGAATTGTGGATCCTCCTTCTTCTTTACTTCTGCCAGAAGTTCCTTCCCACTCATGAGAAGTATCATGTTGTTCACTTCCGGGTTCACCTCCTTATCTTTTATTGGAAGTAGCATGTGTGTTCTCCCATTCTTCTCCAGGGTATACGTATTCATTTTCCCATCATGAATTACGTTTATGTCATACTGCCATGGTCTTCCCAACAGTAAATGGAAAACATCCATAGGAATGAAATCACATAAAATCTTATCATGATATCCTCCTATTTTAATGTCAACTAAGCACTGTTTAGTGACACTCACTTGATGTCCCTTCTGTATCCATGAGACTTTATATGGACTCGGGTGATCAGTCGTTTCCAGCTCTAGTTTCTCCACCATCTCGGTTGAAACGAGATTGTCGGTGCTTCCACTGTCCACGATCACTTTTCATTTCCTATCTTTGGTCTTGCATGCGGTTCTGAACAGTCTGCTTCTCTGAGTTGTGTCCTCCACCTCCTTCTCGGGTGTTACGATAACTTTACGCATCATTAATGACATTACATCTTTTGCGTCCTCTGTTTCAACAGATCGCCTCTGTGCCTCTGTGATATGAGCTTCTCCTCCATCTTTCTTCCTGTCTGGACAGTCAACTGCCTTGTGTCCATTCTTCCCACATGTGTAACATGTGATGATTCCTCCTCTACCTCTTCCTCTACCTCTGGTACGAGGAAAAGTATTTGCGTCGGCATATCCTCCGCTCTGTTCTGCCTGTTGCATTCGTTGTTCAGCGTGCTGGCCTCCCTGAGAACTTCCACCTTTCTCCATTCTTGTCTGAGGCTTCTTCCAGTCATCCTTAGATTTCTGGAACCTATCTTGGGCAACTGATTTTCCTCTCAGCTGGCTCTTGCCTCTGCCTCGTTGTGCTAGCTTCCGGCTCATCTTTTCCTCATCTTTCAATGCCATCTGATACGCATCCTCAACCGTTCTGACGGTTGTCATTCTCATCTCATCCTGGATACCATATCTTAAACCATTCATATACCTGGCTACTTTTTCATCATCGCTCTCCCGATGACCTGCTCTGATATTGAGCTTGTAAAATTCTTCTGTATACTACTTCACCGTCATCAACTTCTGTCTCTGGTTCTGCATCCTCCTGAACAGGGTGATCTGATAATCCCTTGGGATGAATTTTTCCTTCATCTTTGCTCTCATCTGATCCCAGCTTTTGATATTTTGTTTGCCTTTGGAACGTCTATCTGCCTGAAGCTCGTCCCACCATAATGTTGTGTGTCCTTTCAATTTAGTGACAGCATGCCTTACCTTTTTATCCTCTTCGATATCCTCGTAATCGAAGTAGGTATCAAGAGCTCTAATCCAGTCCAACAGCTCTTCTGCATCCAGACTTCCTTCATAAGTTGGAATGTCCATTTTTGTCTTTGAACTCATCCTGGAAATGGCTTTAATCAATCGCTCATTGGCTTCATCTTCGGCTGCAACTTCTCCTTGTTGTTCAGCTTCCTCTTCAACTTCGAAATCACTTAGATCCCCAGCATTGGCTGTGCGTCTCTGCGCTTCTTCCATATCTTCCATTCTGGCACGAAGATTTCAGATTTCCCTCTCCATCTCTACATTCTGTCCTTGGCTACTTCTTTCTCTGGACATTTCTCTTTCCCTGGACAGTTCCTTTTCCCCCTCTGGATTGGGTGATTGTCTACCTCTTCTCGGCAGCATGGTGAAATTTTCTCTTTTCTCTCTGTCGCAGAAAACAAAGAGTTCCCGCTCTGATACCACTCTGATGCAGACGCCCACCCAGCACGTCCACCCTCGCCAGGACCTTCTTCTCCTTAGGCCCGAAGAGCTAAAATGCTCTCCAAAACCCCCCTTTATCGGAAGTTTCGCACCCACAGGATGCTCTTTGCGTTTTCCCTTGTGCTATCGGGAAATCAGATCTCGCAAAATCGCGAGTCCTGAAAGCGCAGGATCGGGTCTCACAAATCCTCGAACCCCGATTGACTACTCATCCACGGAATCCTTACCCCTTATCGGGAATTGACCCCGTCGGGAAATCGGTATATACGAGGTCACAACTTACTCACCTCGCGAATCCCCGATTCCCGATCTGCGATGGCACTCTTGCTACCGCCTTAGCTCCCCGGCTATCCTTTCGCATGCGACCGCTATCCTCCAGACCACGGTCCTTATTCCCTATCGGACTTTCGTAATTCGCGAGTTCAAACAGCGTAGGACTCACACCTTTGGGATCTTCGATCCCTGAATTCCGATGCCACATGTCCTCTTACTCTGACGCCTGTGGTCCCCGCTCCAATGGAAATCGGAATTTCACGTTTCAGGAATTCGCGATTCCTGTTGCACGATGTCACAGACCCTTCCAAGTCCCGATCTTCGATATGGGTGACACCTGTCAACACCAAATGCTATCACTACGGGACCCGTCGCAGATTAGAGTTTCGCGATTCCTCCGTGATTCTCTCGACACCCAGAATCCCGAAGTGCCGACCCCAATGCGGGCGCTCTCCTCCACGTCACCTCTCCTTGTCGCGCTATCGGGTATCACGTGATCGCGATTTCAATTATCGTGTTTCCTTTGCATGGGAAAATCCCGAATACTGAAACTCTGACTCTCTGAATTGCTGACACGTACCCAGTCCGGGATCTACAGCTATACTCTTTTCGGGAAATCGCGGATCGTGAATTCTCCCTGCGAGGATCCTATGTTCCTAGAAACTCTGATTCTCTGATGAGTCAAGTCCCGATGAGTTCTATCTCTTTCCCTGCGCGCTAAAGCTTAAACCCTGCGCAACTTCCCTAGATCTGACGGCTATCAGGACTTCGCTAATCCTTCCCGTGAATCCTGGCCGTCAACTCCTCCTCCTCGAGGATTTCTTCAGAAAACCAACTGTCCTCCTCAGCAATTTCCTCCAACTCCTGAGCTTGTACTTCCTTCTCATACCTTCCTCGACCCAATCTCCTTGGGCTCTTTTTCAACAATACCATGAAGGAACTATCCCTCTTGATCTTGCGCACCCTGCTTGCGCTCAGTCTTCAACGCTTTCCAAGTGTTGAATCTTTCAGACTCTGCGCCCTCTCTGCAGCAGTAGTCGTTTAACTCCGTTGCTCAGACTAACAACTGAGATCTCTAATTCCACCTGTGCACTCTTCGCACGACTTCAACAACCGACTTCAACTTCTGGGTAAATAAGAACAAAAGTTAGACTATCGAGCCCTCATCAACGCACTCCTTGTGGATGAATTCAACTGCACTCTTTGCAGGAATCTCCTGGCTCAGATAGAGAAACAATTGAAACTCATTCCCTCTCTCTTCTCAAAGTTCAGTTTCAAACCTGAAATCTTATGCACAGCATATACAAAGCAAATGCATATCCAGAAAACAAACATTCAAGAGCACATTAACCACATACACAGAGAAACAACACCAGACATGAATTTGAATCAAAGACTCTCTTCTATTAACTCAAATCTATACATAGGTGTTCTTCATACAGTTATCTGCTTGCTCTCCTCTCTGAATGCCTCTGAATTATCTGAATAATGTTACAATGTACAAATGAGGGTGTCTATATCCGTTTTCCCTCTCTAACTCTAAACTATCTAATCTAGACTTAAACATCTATCTACCTGCATTAAATCTATTAAATGCCTTCTAGCTAATTCAGACAAGAGCGTATGGCTCGAGGTCTGATACAACATACAAAAGGTGCTCCTTCATAAAGGATCATTTAAGACTTGCGCTACAATCCCAAAGCATTTTCAAAAGTTTGGGTTTGTTTATCCAGCTGAACTTTCGCTTGGTGTGCTGGCTCGCTTGCTGAGTTGGCGATGCTCCTACATCAGCAATCCCC
>ML850889.1:5385-19008 GCA_009831015.1 Picea engelmannii
CTCCTCAAGGCTGCTCCTCAAAAATCAATGCTGCTCCAAAACCCAAAACCTCCAAAATGCTTCCAAATGCTCCCAAATGATGAATGAGAGAAGTGTGAGGCTCTTAGAGGGGGCTGCTATGCCTTTATAAAAATCTGTTAGGGTTTAGGAGGGCTCAACATTTAAGAAAAACAAAAGACTTTTTTGAAGTCCGCAGGCGTGAGTGGGAAAATCAGAACCGAACCGACCGGTTTAAGACGGAACTGGCCGGTTTGGTACCGAACCGGCCGATTCGGTACCAAACCGGCCGGTTCGGTACCAAATCGGCCGGTTCCGTCTTAAACCGGTCGGCCGGTTCGGTTTTTCAACCGGTTCGACCCGGTCTGGCATCTAACCGGCCGGTTTCGATTTTGGTTTGCCGGTTTTTAAAACTATGAGTGATACATACCATGATACCCGGACTCATTACCTCATGGAGCAAGACTCACCGCTACTTCAGGACTAGGTTGGTGTGATGGATACTGCTGCCGGTGATAAGTGGATTGCATTGAAGAAAAGAGGGGCCTCCGGGGCCATGCTCAAGTTGTCTGGCTCTCGGTACTCCATGTCTAGGACCTGTGGGCCTTGAGATGTGATCTCCTTAGTTATCCCTAGGCTAGGGGATAACATGTCCATCTCCTCCTCCTTCAAGCCGGAGAAGTAATCTCGCACTCCAGTTATGTGACTAGAGGCACCATTGTCTATATACCATACGCCTGAACTGGCTGAACTAAAAAGACATGCAATGAGTGAAAACTCATTCTCGAATCTGGTTGCAAACTCATCAACTTTTGTTGAAGCTGATGTTGTCATCTGTGACTTCTTGTTGACCTTGTTCTTGTTTGGGCATTGACTCGCAAAGTGTCCTGGCTTGTGAAAAGAAAAACACTTAATTTTGGTGAAATCCTTACTCTTCTCTCCCTTTGAGGTCTGACCCCCACTACAACCCTTCTTCCCTCTAAACTTTCCCTTGCCTCCTAGAGCAAGGTTCTCTTTGTCCTCAATCTTTGGCTGGATGGCCTGTTAAGACCCAACTCACAGCTCCTCCTGAGTAAAATAGTCCCACAACCTCTCCTAGTCAGGAAGCTTCTCCTATGCAACTACACCTCGGACAAACACGTCCCACTCCTTGGTGAAGACATTCAAGGTTGTCCTCACCAGCTCGGTCTCATCCACGGTCTCCCCAATTGTTGCCAGCTCATCTCCGATATGAGTCATCTCGGTGAGATAGGTAGCAACTGAATCACCCCTGGCCATCTTTGTGCTCCTAAGTTTCTCCCTAAGCAACATCTTTCTACTCTAGTTATCTGACTGGTACAATTTGGTCAATGCTTCCCACATATCCTTGGTTGTCTTCTTTCCTGACAAATGAGGAATGATGTGATCTTTGACTCCATCAATGATTATTCTTCTTGCCTTCACATCCTTCCTGAAATGAGTTGGTTATTGTGTTGGATCAGCTGGTAGTATTGTTGTACCTTCAACAAACTCCCACAATCCCTGTTCCTCCAGCACTAGAGCAATGTGCTCTCTCCATGGACTGAAGTTAGAAGCTCCTTCCAGCCTATCTTCAAACCTCAAGGCTGCATTTTTCATTTTTTCTCTGCTTCCCTAGCTCACACGCACTCCTTGGCAATTCGAGCTCCTTGTTGATTTTTACTCCCTGGTCACCTGTAAAATCGACTTGGATCCTTGTATTCAGAGGATGGCCTCTAATACCATGTTAATTTGAAAACCTAGCTATCAGAAATTTAATGCCAATAATGTTTCCTTAACCAGATTTAATTCACAGCTGAAATACAATCTGAAAGCTATGCAGAAATTTTAAAGCTGAGTTCTAACACTTAATTTGCACAGCAGAAGCAAAAGAAACCAAGCACATAAAAATATTAACACCAGAGATTACCCTGGAAACCCCAATGTGGGGAAAACCTGCTAAGAGGGGGATTTAATTAGGCTTCATAGGAGTAATTTTACAGCAGAAATTTTTGAGAAATTCTTACAGCACAGATTTGGTCATCCCTAGTAGTGTTTTTCCCAATAGAATCGGTCTCTCTCTTGGCTATGTTGTATGGCCTTGTACGGTCTCTCCTTGGCTGAAGTCATCCAACATGTACGACCCAGTATGCCCCCCTCCCCACCCCCTTCATGGTGTTGTACGGCCTCTAACCCACTGCATTTTCAGGAGCAGTCGTACGGCCTCTAACCCGCTGCATGTTCTGGAGCAATCGTAGAGCCTGCTCTCTCTGTTGGCTCAGTCCACTCGACTCCTTTCCTCTTGTCTTTCATCTAACCTCTTCCTCAGCCAAAATTGCCCTCTCTCTTCTTTTGCTCAATAAGTGTGTGTCCACTCTTATCCTCGACCACCTTTTTATCAGTCTAACTCACGTTTTCATGAGTTTTCTAGAAGTCTCCTGAAATTCACTTTAAGTGAATTATTAATTTCCAAAAAGTCAAACTTAGGAAATCTGTGTGAAAAGCCAATAAAAATCATTATCATTATTTTTATGCTTTTTCTAAGTTAAAACTTAGAATAAATTAATTGATTAATGTCCTTAAGCATGCCTGGACACCTAGACCAATGCTTAGACACCTTCTGAGCTAAATAATTTACAATAAGTTGGGAAATTATGGACCAGTATATGACCTGAGTTTTGCTCCATGGTTGTAATCTATAACACAATGACCTTTGTTGTAGCTATTGAGACCAGAGAAAAAATGGTAGGCACAACCTTTGTAGGGGGCAATGAGGTCAGAGTCCTAGGCATAGTTTTGTGTAACTCCTCCAATCCAGTTTTTTGCAGAAACCGTTTCTTTGTATTGTGGTACCGATGGATCAACGTCAAATTAATTGCAGTTATCTTAGCTTTAGATTATGGTTTAGTGTTTGGAGTTGGAGACCACGAGAGTCACATGTCAAAGTGTTTATGTTCTTTTCTGCAAGACTAGTGTCTATCAACTTGTGTTTCAAAACCTACTCACAATTTTTCAAGATTGTACATTGCTTTGCCTTTGCGAATGTTAACCAGTAATTGCCCCAAACTACTGGTTGAACTCCTTCCACTACTAAAACTTCTTCTACAACCTCTAGTCATGTGAGAATGCAAAGACTATCACACACCACAACAAATAGTATCTATTCAACAACAAAATTAGTGTTAGGGGCGCTGAGTTAGCACAAAGGTTTTGCAACTAACATGATGCATGAAATAGAGGTGGGGATTAATGTACGCAATTGTATAGAATGTGTAAATAACATGAAGATATAAATTATATTATAATAGAAATGCAAAACATTTAGAGATGTGTTGTAAACCAAATATCCATAATTATACCTAGAGAAAAAAAAGAACCAACACATATATGTGTTGAAAGTGACTTCAACCAACTACAAAATAGGTTTACAAGTTGTACATTGTAGCCTTCTTGGCTCTCTCTCTACTCTCCAAGTAGTAGGGCACCTCTTTTTATGCATATCAACCATACAATATTTTACAAAATGTAACCCTCGTCATCTTGTATCAAAGCCCCCAATTTGCAAATTATAAGTATATCAATCCATATATGTGGTCCATGCTTTGTCGAGATTTGTGAAACAATCTTGACAAATTGTAGCCATATACGTAGCATGCAATCCCAAGTGTGTGATACACTAGCCATAAATTCACCATAAATGCTAGTCATGACTTAGGGTTAGGTTTTGTAAAATATTATACTATTGATATGTACAAATTAAGAACCGATCAAACTACAAAAGCCTAAGAACTATTACCATCACTATTAATCATTGTCATTATTCTCAATCTGTAGTTCAAATATATGGAATAAATGTTGGTTGATGCCTTATTTTCAAGGTTTTAGGTAGGTCATCCTTGGGAGCTTTGTTGCCCTTCATCAAATGCAATTTGTATCACATAAATTTGTAAACCATAGTCATAAATGTAGGTCCTTGTAGTCATAAATCTTCCATAAATATATCATTGCAAGTGAAATGTTGGGGCACTTCTTTAGACCAACGATCTAAGAATAATGTAATAAATGATCGTGCATACTAACAAATGATGAGAACAAAGAGGAGATGAGAAAATAAGGAGAGTATGTTTACTATTTTTTGGAGTTGGACACCCTTGTGACTAATGTGAAACTAAGTTAACACCACTAATGCAGTCCTATTGACATGGAGCCATGATAACTGACACCCATGATGCATCCCAACAACGTGAGGGCTAATGTCATTGTGATTGCTTTCCTATAATGTGACCTCCTTTTCTAAGTCAGTCCTCTACCTGTGGCCGTTTATGTCGTCATTATTCTTAATCACGATTAGAAACAAGCCATACTTAATCATTTGTTTTTTGTGTGTTAGGAGTTGCTTTTGCACTCCCGCTATGTACTCATTGAGTCACATTGACCTAGTATTGTGGTCATTCATTTGAAATTGATATAATTATCTTATGTTATCAACCTCACATCTATCCAAGAGACAATAGGTACATATAGGACAATATCTTCAGCTAGAAGAAAATACTTGCACATGTGTCAATGCACTTTGTTATCGCATAAGTTGTAGGTTGGGAAAAAACCGACCCAACCACAAAATGGCGACAACTAAGAGGTCACCTACCCACTGTCACCTTAGGCAAGTGTCCCCGTCACTTTAGAGGTGAGGTAGTCACCTCAAGGGGGGAATCTCGGTGACCCTAGGGGGAATGAGATGGAGAAAGATGAAGATGGAGATGAAGTCCCTACAGGTCAAATGTAAATGGTATGAAGGTCTTGGAATGAAGTCTTGGGAAGGTTTAAGGGTTGCCAAATGAGTTGAGTGACCTGCCAAGTGTGAATACCTGCCCGAGACACAAGGAAAACCAAGCATATACTGTAATACGTTAGTTTGGACAAGCAAGTTAAGCTTGTTGTCCCTAATTTGCAGCAACAATAAATGATATATATTAGCTCAATAAGGATAACAAAGGCTGCAAAATAAGTTTTAAGTATATGATAAATAAGCAAGAGATAAAGCTAGTGAAAGTTAGCTCAACTCACCAATTATTAAGCAACAACTTTAGCACAAATAGCAAGGCTGAAACAAAAGTTTATTGCAGAGATATTATCAACATTATGGCTGTAGAAAAATTGTTACAACAGCAGTAAAATCAGCCACTGAAATCCGTAAAGAAACCACCCAAGAATTGCCTTAAACCAAGTAGAACAAGTTGGCAAACTTTTAGCAAATTTTGATGGTTAAAACACAAGTTATAAATGACTTTATATTAGGGTTTCTGCAGTCAAGTTATCAGCCTTATGGCTGTAGCAAACCAAGCCCTATATCAGCAAAATTATCCAACACAAATCACTTGTAACTGGCTCAAAGGATGCACCTAGGTTAGTAGAGGGTTAGGGCAGAAATTTAGGCCTAGTCGAGGGTTAGTTTAGGAGCTAGTCAGGGTTATTTACCTAGGGTTAGTGCAGCCCTGATGGCTGTAGGTTAGTGTCTATTACAACAGCAATTTCTAGTGGTTGAAAGGGGATGCCTCAATGAGGCAAGAGAGACAAAGACTCAAGGAACACTTCCCCAAAGAAAGAGACTTAAAACTTGTAAAATCACGTTTTCCAAGGCAATAATTTTGTTTCTCCAATGCAACAAGTAAATGACTAGTGCTCTTAATAATTGGGTTAATGGGGTCATGCAAAGAAAGAGCTAGAGAAGCTACCTCCTTGGGGGTGTAAATCCTCTTACTACCCAAGGCAAGTTTATCTAGCTAGGGTTTAAGCTAAGAGGGTGTATGCCCTTATACTTCTCTTAGCAAATCCTTGTTTAACCAATAACATGTAGCATAAAATGATGGAGACTATAGTGGGGGTGTATGCCCTTATACTTCCCACCTAGCTCCTAGCACAATAACCTTGACTTAAAACAAATGATACCATGAAAGTAAAAACCATACCAATTCAAGGAAAATGTTAAGACCATCACTTCCATCAACCATACATCAAGAGATAACCATAAACAAGAGCACAAGAGAGACAATTTGCCAAAGGTAGCGAAAATTTCAGACCAATTACTTCTCACAAGAGGGAGAGTTATGATAAAATGAGATCTTATGATCTCTTATTCATACAAAATGTCACTAAGGTAACTTGTCCACATAATTAGGAGTAAACCAAGAGACTAGGGGTCAACAACCCTAATCTTGCCCCCTTAACAAAGTAATATTAAACAATTCATTTAAAATTCACTTTTGCACATAAGAAAACCCTAATTTTAGAAGGACGTCACCCCTTTTGGGGGATGTTTTGGCACTAGAAGCAAGTTGTTGGTGTAGGAAGAGGGTGGCTAGGTTTGCCAAGGCCACATGTCGAGTATCCAAGTTACTTCTTCATGGTCAAAGCCCAATTCTCCTCAAAACGTCCAAGTGCCAATGTATCAACCACACCACCAAACCCTAACCCCCCTAGGTGACGTCATGCCTCTAGGAGTGATGCTTTTCCTCTCCTTGGCAAAACATTTGGCATGTGGGGGCTAGGCTATGTCATCCAAGTCATCTTCTAGGCCTTCCAAATTTGATCTTTCTCATCCGGCATGTGGGCACTTGGCATCCACCTGTGGGCTTCAAACCCCATGGAAGCCCAATCTAGGCTTGTTCTTCCAAAATTGTCCACCAACTAGGTCCTGCAAAGACAAATAAGCATGCCCTCCAAGGATCTCAAGTCATAACATCATGATAAGTGAATCCAATCAATAAATGAGACACCTAAGCATGTGCATCAAATATAACTAAATCAAATAATTAATTGCTCAAAGACACTATGCGACTTGTCAAGCTTGAATATGGGAGGGTTGACTAGGTGTCCTATTGGGTAGATCTTGCCTTAGGTCAAGGAGAGTTTCCAAGAAATCCCTCTCTAAGCCATGTATAGTGGGTGAAGTGGTTAGGGTCAAGAGTCAAGACTCAATGGTCATAAGGCTCATGACATACAAGAGGTCGTAGTGTCTAATTCAAGGGTGCCTTTGTAGAGGGTGTGTGGTACCTTTGTCCGCAGTGCACTTTTTTCCAAGCCCATTATTTTGTCATTTTTTCATTCTTTCATAATTTTAAGGAAAGGTTGAAGACCACTGTAATGTCCCCATTTTGGGACATTATAACATTACAACATTTCAAAGTGTTATGCCTACCCGAGTAGCCAGATAGAGGTGACAGAGAGTTCGGGAGATATTGAGGAGTTTATTTGGGCCCGACTTGTATCATTCATCATCAGGATCCATTCCGCACAGCTAGGCTTTGGTTTCGTTGCATTCTGACGATTTCCGTAATTTTGAGTTATTATGGGTCATATCTTAATTAAATTCACTACGAAGGTCATAATGGGCATATTACTTGGAGAAACCTCTTAGTGCGATAGCTCATCGAAATCGGGAGGAAGAGCATTACAGGATAAGATGATGAGAAGTGACTTTCAGTGGCCGGAGAAGCCATCAGGATGGATAAATCACTTTTTAGAGGTAAAATGGTAAATTAATTAATTAATTAAGTGATTTAATCAAGGAATAATAAAATAAAGTAAAAGTCACTTGGAGGCAAAAGGTCAACAATGAATTAGGGTTTCGGGAAGCTATAAAGGAAGGGTAAAGCAACCTAATTCATTATGCATTGTTATGATTTGATGTTGAAAGTTCCCAAAGGAGGAAGAGAATCGACCTTGACTGTTTTGTGGATTTCTGGAGGAAACCACCACCATTGATCGGTTTCGGTGTTGAGAGACACACCCTAGCCCATTGGAGATACCATCCAAGTATTTCACCGTGCTATTCAGGAGTATCCAGTTGCAGTGTGCGCAGCTCAGCCAGTGAGGGCGCAAATCAGATTGAGGGTTTGTGGAGCTGCACGAGGTCCGAGCTCAGATTGCAGTTTCCTTCTGACCCAGTTGAGATCCAACCAGGGCACTGAGATTGAGCCAGTTCCCATTACATTCTAACAGTGGAATCTTGCAGGGCGCATCATTCAGCCATTTAGGGCGCAACTCTTCCGACAAGACATTTGAGGTTGCAGACAGAGCATCAGGGCAGATCTGGGGAAACCCTTCCGACCCAGTTTCGCATTTGGCGAGATGATCGTTTTGAGTCCTATAGCAGCAGATTCTGTTGGTGGAATCATTTGGGGCGCATCCAGTGTCCCAGGAGGTGCGCAAACCCCCCAAGGGTCCATATCCAGTGCCTCAGAGACCATATCTGACATCCGACACTCATCCATTTCAGTCTAGAAGCCAGGGCGCTTCTATTATAGCAGTTTCCAACTCATTCTGATGGTCTATCCTTTCGGACGAGTTTTCCAGCTAGTAGCGGTTACCGTACTTCTCCGGAATCGCATATTTTTTACCGATCTATCCGTGCATGCATCAGATCTGCCTTCATCTTCTGATCTCGGGTATTTTTGTGCTATTTGCTTGTATTCCAGTTACGATCCATGAGATCTAGCTGACGATTATACTCTATATTTCCAGTATGTTATTGTATTTCCATGCTTGAGTCGCATAATACATGTTATTGGGCAGTTGATGTGCTCTACTTCCGCATGCATCCTTTATATACCGTTTAAACCATAAATACGCAACATGCACATGCAATAACCATAAATATCTCAAATACACAACTGAAACACATCCAGAAACCCCTAGTGTATCAGATCTGCAAGACAGAACATTAGATCAATAGCAAATATCTTGATCAACGGGATCAGGGATATTTCAGCCACTACCTTGGCGTGGTGTCCAGATAATGGCAATGTCACCCTCAAACACCTAGTGGAAATTAGAAGGTTGGCTCGTGATGAGAACCCCTTTCTCTCAACCATGCAACTAAGAGCCATTACCCTGACTTGGTGACCAGATGATGGTAATGTCATACCACTAGATATTCATGGACTTGATAGGCCGGCTTGTGATGAGACCTCCTATCCTCCAACTAACCTTTTAAGCATTTTTAATCATATTTTATTGTGGGTCCCCCTTTTCTCAAAGATAAGCATTTCATTGCTTTCTTGGGTGATCCCTGGGCGAAGCATCTAGAAGGTTCATACATAGGCTTTTATCTTTTACCCAACATCAATCCCTCTGGGCTTTCAACCCCTTCTTCCCATAGAATGAGGGACAACCCCTTCTTGGGTCAATACACCCTAAAATCCCAACAGACAAGGAAATGGGGGGAAATAGTGATGGAAAGTGGTAAGTATGGTCGGGAACAGTACGATAGCTCTTCAAGGGAGTTCCTGGTAGCAAACCCATCCCCAAGGAAGACCACTTACTAGGGCACAATGTCAACCACCAAGGTGAAGCAGGGCAAAAGGCATAATGTCCAAGCATATATCATGAAATCTATAGCAATCTAAGAACAACATACTTAAATGCCTTAAATATTGAAATGATGTTGACCATAATACTGACTTGTACCTCATGGAGCAAGGCCCGCTGCCTTCCAGAAGCCAATTGATGTGGTGGATGCCATCTTGAAAACTGCGACCTCTGTGGTGGTGAGAAGGGTCTCCAACTGTGCAAAAGGGTATTGTTGGTCATGTAGTCTCTCGACACTCCATATCTGCAACCTGAGAGCCTCGAGACATAATCTACTTAGTTATCCACAAAATGGGGATAACACACTTCTACATGAAATTATAAGACAATTGATGTGAATTGTTAGGTAGTCGCATAATATTGGACTTGGTCATCCCATACCCTTATTGCTTGAGTGGGATAACTTATGAAAATCCTAAAATGGTCTATCCCATGTCTTTGTGTGATTTAAGTGTTGTCTGGAGCACTAGTATTGTTGTAGTGCATTGTGTTTTAGAAGTTGGTAGTTTTATTGTGCTGTAATTAATATTGTGCCCACATATCACTATCCCTTATAATGTGGAAGTTGTGTTGTAATTTTTATATATGGTCATCTTTGTTTCGCCTTTTAAGGGAATTGAGAAGATGTGGATTTATCATTAGCTTATGATGCATTATTTTTTGAACTGATTTTTTATTACTTTTGAACTGTAGTTAGTAGAAAGTCATACTACATACTTAGGCACACACAAGATGCATCTTGTTGTTTGGCTTATAAAAATTATTATCTAAATTGAAAATCTTTCCTAATTGTCTTAATCTTTTCCTACTGGAAGAATAGTGAAGTTTAGTATTGACTCATTTTAAGTTTTACATGTTTAAGTAGACCATTTGTTCTGTTTTTTCATTCCTTTAATTTTTATGTACCCACTATTGTCAATAATGTCACAGGCAAGTCCTCTCTTACAAGATGAGAAGAAGGTACTCAATGAAATAGTAGATCCGGTCTTAAAGAATGGTTTCCCAATAGAAGACATGTTAAAAATGGCTCAATTAGCAAGGGCATGCTTACAAATGGATCCAGAGTCAAGACCCATAATGACTGCAGTTGTGCAAGTTCTAGCCACATTAATCCCAGTTAATGCAAGGAAAAGTGCACCTTTGCCTACATATGGTGTTCAGGTAGAGATTGATTTCTGATCCACATTGAGTGCTTATAACATTGGTTATTTAAAATGAGAAAGTGGTGTTCTGAAAATTTTCAAAATTAAACTTGGTATTTTCATGAGAATGGTCTTGTCAGACAGAATTTTTGCTGTTTTCTATACAATTTTAACCCCTGTATATAACAAGATTTAACTGTGCTAAAGAGAGAAAGCTTGAAGTAGACAATCAAAATGTACACGGGGTGTCAAATACCAAGTTGTCTTGTTTATTTCTTCATGACATGTTAGGATTCCGTAGATATCACCTCTATACAGCTAACTAAGATGTGCCTTTACCTTTACCCTTTTATGTTTGGCATCAAGAAAGGTCCATCTATGGCCTCTAAACATCTAATGTGGCTGGTATTTTTGTAACTGTTATATTCAAATGTGATCACTTTAAGATGCTATCTCTAAACTCCCATTATCTGGCTTCCATTCACTTTCTCTTTTACTATGCATACAATATTCAATAACAATTCCCTTTGAATAATCATTGTGGTTGTCTTTAGTTGATCATTCTTTTGGAAATTACTAGTGTTTACTTCTACCTTTTATAAATTAACATTTGGATCCATAGTGAGATTATTTCCTTTCCAATTTTTAAATTTACTTTATAGGATCTAGTTTGTCACTTGTTAATTTCTTCTATTCTTAATGTTGTTGCATTCTTACTCAGTATGGTTGGTCAAGAAGACGAGTAATACATTTGAAGGCTTTAATGTCATGAAACCTTAATAGGAAACCATTAGTCCTAAAAACCTAAACCATTTTTTTAACATGATAGGGTACAAAACAGTGTTACATTTATCGTGTAAACGAATATATCACCAAGGGTTTGGTATATAACTTATTGGCAACATTGGGGAAAATATTAGAAAATATTGGAAAACTTTAAAAAATACAAAAATAATCATTTTTTCATTTTTTTAAACATCTAAAGCAACAACAACATCAAACAAACACATTGCTACATAAATATGAAAATAGAAAATGATATATAAGATGTCAAGCGGTACATCACACACCGATACTAAATTATGATATATGTCTTGAGTCCTAAGTCTTGACAGGATGATACAAAAGCACATCAAAACAAAAACAAATGTATCTCATGAGATGAATCGTCATGAGACATCTAGATACTACAAGGATAAACGCACTTAGAAATCTTGATTCCATCTACCCTTTTATGAGCAAAGGCCACCGCTCTTCCTCTAAAAGCAATAGGTGGATGTGTTGGGGCTGAACCTAAGGTGGAAGGTGCAATTGTTGGGGCTGAGGTGGAAGGTGTTGGGGCTAAGGTGGAAGCCAAAGTGAGATGTTTTCTCCTTGCTTCTTATCTCTGTGGAGGTGGTCACTACAACACTCTCTCAATCTCCTCCCCCAAATTTGTCTCTATTGGAAGTGGAACATCCTCCTCCTCCAACACATTGGCATCATGCTCCAACCACTTAGGTGTCTCCTCCATGATAGGCCTCTCATCCTCCACCCTCCATAAACTCATTGTGTTGATTGCATCCAATGAAATGGCATCCGTCTCAAGTGCTTTGTCAATTTGCTTCACCCACAACTTGAGATAGTAGTAGACATAGACCATGTCATTAAGGCATGGACTTCTAACCTGTATGAGGGCCATATTGTAATTATAGGATTGTTACCCCTCTCTCACCTAGGGGTAACTAGAGGAGATCGTGTCTCATGGTCCGCAATGAAGACAGTGATCCCGATGATGATGATCAGTATTCTCCACTAACAACAACCCCTCAAATGCCTTCCCCCTCATGATTTCTTAACTCAGTGCATTTCACTTGATCAACATGGTTCATCCAAGGATGGTGATCCGACATACATGGCGTACTCTTAGTCATTGTTTCATATGAAGTGTCATATTTAATGCACTAGGCATTTAAGTGAGGATCATGGGTTGAAGTCAGATAATAGATCAAGATTGCTTGGAAGTTATTCTTTTTTCCTTGTTTCACCTTGGTGGCCATCTTATTTGCATTAGTCCAATGTTGTCACTCTTGGGGAAAGGGGTTTTACCGGGGACTTTGATAGGAGTAACGTACCACTCCCTTCCATACTTAACACATTTCATCCTAGGGACTTGTTATCGCACAGTTTGTAGTTTAGGTCACAGGCTAAAGGATAGAGGACAAACTGGCGTAACAGGAACCTTCCCCACCCAATGTCACCTCGATGGGGAGGTTCTTTCTGTTTAGGGAGGTTAGCCTAGGGGAGACGTCCCCAGTAACCTAGGGTTTGAAGAGGCAAAGGATACAAGGTCAAGTCTTAAGATTTCCCTCCTCGCAGGTTACCCCCAGTATCAGATAGTCCGGCTAATCAGCCAATAAAAGAAGTGTAGGCCCTGTTGAAAACACCTGCCGGAACAAGATAATAACAGCACAATATATATATTTGCAGGCTATAACTCAAAGGGTTAGTACTTCTTTAACTATCTGATTTTACTCAATAAGCAATGCAATAGATACAAGATGAAGTCAACGTTTTGTTAATTAGCCTATGAGAGGTTATCAGTTCATCAATATCTACTGAGATGACTAAGCCAACAGTATATCCAATCAACAATTTGCTCAAGAAATGCTTGACGTCATCACTCAATTGCTTATAAGAGTCAAAAGCTTGTTGCATCAACTATGACGTCAGCCTAGGTTAGCAATGTTAGGGTTAGCTAGTTAGGGTTTCAGAAATTAAAGTTTAAAAGGTGGTTTTGTACACTAGAGGCTCAACGTTGGAGATCTAACCAGTGCCTTAGGGTATATGGAGTCAAAAGTAAGGGCACAAGGTCTCAGGAGGATGAAAACTTAGAGACTGGAAGGTAGGGTTCTATGGTGCTGCAAAGGCAGGGCCCTAGAATCAAAACCCTAGGGGAAAGAGGCTCACTCCGGTGTTGCTTAAGCAAGGCCTCGTGCTCTTTCTTCCTTCTCTAAATAAACTTGGCAAAACAGCTAGCTCAAAGTATAAATTTAAGGGAGAAAGTGTTGCAAAGGCAAGGCCTTCAAACCCTAGAAGGTGAAACCCTAGGTGTAGTCAAACTAGGCCTAGGACGTCT
>ML850889.1:28532-42757 GCA_009831015.1 Picea engelmannii
ACGTCTCCCTTGGACTTGCCCTCCTGAATAGAAAGAGCTCCCCATTGAGGTGACATTGGGTGGGGAAGCTCCTGTTACGCCGGTCTTGCCCTTGACTCAAGCTTTTCAATCTTTTCTACAAACCGTGCGATAACAGGTCACAAGTGATAGCTCTGAAGGAGCTACTGTGATGATTGTTCTCGCTATTGTTTTTATTATTATTGTAAAGAGTATTATCCTTGTCTATGGTTTCTCCCTTGTTGTTCTTGTTTTGGGCAGGTCACAAGTGATAACCCTGAGGGAGCTATAGTGACGGTTGCAGGAGGCAACGTATTAGATGAGACATGGAGCAGACTATCCAAGTTGTATACATGACCGTATACATCCATGTACCAAAAAAGATGGAGAAGAAGCTACTTTTGAGATACATAGTATCTCATATGGAGATTGATTGTAAGGAGCAAAAGGCTCCAAAGATTACCGAACATTAGAATAGAACTCACAGTAGACTTGGTCAATGGATAATGAAGCCACCTTGACAAGAAGACAAATTTGTTTGAAGTCTGACTCAACTTTTTATATTAAGACTTGGTATTCAACACCCAGCATATCCTGCAGAGACTCTGAAGTTTTTGTAGACTCAGAAGAAATCAAGGTTTAGAAGGAGCAAAAAAAGTTAGTAGAGCCAAAAGGGCCTACCTAGAACCATTGCAGTAACCAGGAAGAGACCAATATGGTCCCATGACACTTTGCAGAATGAAAAGACATATAGCATTGACGAACCATATCATGAGAAGCAGATGGCTCCATCAGTGGTGAGGCAAGCGGCCCCACCAAGTACCAGCTCAGAAGGAATTAGAGTTCAGAGGGAGTCAACCCTCACGATCCAGTAAGGAGCAGCCTCCCTAGGAGCATTCATAGAGATGCATAAGCCTGACTTGTTTCCAGAGAATTCTCCTAGCAAGAGGGAGAAGACTATGACGAGACACTTCCTCCAGTAATCATAAAAGTATATATAGAACTAACATGATTCATTAAAAGAAGCCAACACAATATGAGATTCAGAGGGAGCAGGTATGGCAATCCCTGTATTTGAGATTGAGCTATCTCTAGTGCCAGTTGGTACAGTACATAAGTCGGGCCATGGAGACATCACTACAGCAGATAGAGTTACCTCCATGAAAGAAGAAGAACTACTTTCAGTATCAATTATTGAGCCACTCTCAGTTTCAGATGAAGTTGTTGCCGTGATAGAATAGAGGAGCTACTCCCAGAGTTAATTAGCTACAGTGAGAATAAAGCAGTCATTCTCAACTTCAGAAGGAGCAGTTGCAAGTGCAGAGTCCCAGTTCCAGAAGGAGTAGCTGCAGGTGCAGAGTCACAATTCCAGAAGGAACAATTGCAGAGAGAGTAGAGGACATACTCTTAGACGATGAGATAAATAGTACTTTGCAAAAAGCACATAGAACCAACACATGATTATGCAGATTGAGTTGTAGCTAAACAAGTGTACTGGGTTGGTACAATGTGATGTGAAAATTTGGTTTCGAAGTACGGGACAGGAAGACTCATGTTTGCAAGTTGAAGCAAGCTCCAAGAGCTTGGTATGGCAGGAGTGATAGTTTTTTGATGAGCTTGGGCTTTACCAAGAGTAAACCTGATCCCAACCTTTACTTCAAGATTGAGAATGATGGACCAATTATATTATTGATATATGTGGATGACTTATTCTTGACAGATGAAGAAAAGCTCATCATAGATTGTAAGAAGAAGCTTGCCGCTGAATTTGAAATGAAGGACCTAGGCCCGATGCACTATTTCTTAGGTCTTGAAGTATGGCAGGGCCCATAAGAGATTTTCCTTAATCAAGAAAAGTATGCTATGGAAATTTTAAAAAAATTTCATATGATGGACTGTAAAGCCATGTCCACTCCTATGGAAACGAATATGAAGTTATTGGTTGATACTTCGTCAGAAATAGATGATGTTACTCTATACAGACAAATGATTGGTTCGTTGATGTATCTGACGAATAACAAACCAGATATATGCTTTGCTGTGAACACCTTGAGTCAGTATCTGGTGGAGCCCAGACATGTTCACATTGTAGCTGCAAAGCATGTGATGAGATACCTTAAGGGTACGTTGGAATATGGCCTCTGTTTTACTGGAGATTGTGACTTCAGATTGTATGGCTATATTGATTCAGATTGGGCTAGAAGTGTTTCAGATAGAAAAAGCACTTCAGGATGTTGTTTCAGTTTGGGGTCAGCCATGACTTCGTGGCAAAGTAGGAAGCAATCCAGTATTGCTCTTAGTATGACAGAAGCGGAGTACATTGTAGCATGCTCCGCCAGTGGTGAAGGCATATGGATTCGAAAGTTGTTGACAAATCTATTCGATTTGGAGATGGATGCTACCGTGATCTTATGTGATAACCAGAGCTGTATAAAGATGACAGAGAACCCGATGTTCCATTATAAGTCAAACCACATAGAGATCTGGTACCACTACATTCGTGACATGGTGCAGAAGGGAGTTGTAAAGCTCCAATATGTTGGCACAAATGAGTAGGTTGCAAATGTGTTGACTAAGCCTATGTCTCGTGTGAAGTTTGAGTACTTCCGAGACAAGCTTGGTGTTGTCCGAAAGGACCTCCCTCGAAAGGGAGAGTGATGTTGATGATACTATGGTATCTTGACCAACAACGGGTAGCTCAGTTAGGATTTTATATCCTAGGGGACTGATCATCCTTGGGCAGATCCCGAAGGTATGGTAAAGATGGTCTGTCAAAGTACCTCTGCATGTATATGCCAGCTATGGTCAGTAGTGGTAGCTCAGTTAGGATTTTATATCCTAGGGAATCTAATGATTCCTGGGCAAATCCCGAAGGTCCAGTAAAGACGGTCTGTCAGAGTACCACGTGGTAGCTTGTTAGGATTTTATATCCTAGAGAATCTTATGATTCCTAGGAAGATCCTGAAGGTCCGGTAAGGATGGTTTGTCAGAGTACCACAGATGTTGTTGATGCACCTGCCTCATTCTGTTGCCACACATAGATGCTTACGTTATAGTTATAATGATGTTGAGAAAAACTTTCGATGATTTATAAATGTGCCAATCAGTGTTCCAGATGTTGATGATGATGATGCCCTCTCCTTCTCTTGATGATGTTGTATTGAGTCATGTCAGTAGAACACCCTTCTTGTTAAGGGAGAGTGTTGAATTATTGTAACTTTGAAGAATATTTTACTTATATTTGAGTCATTATTGTATAGATCAAATCCCCTTTTGTGGATTGGTCAACATGTATTTGTAAGGTGGTATTTGTAAAGTCGACCCCTAGTAATTGTAAAGTGGTTTAGCCATGTTATCCCCTACCCTAGGGATTACTAAGGAGATCATGTCTCAAGGCCCACAGGTCCTACACGTGGAGTGTCGAGAGCCAGACTACTTGAGCTTGGCCCTGGAGGGTCCATCTTTTCTTCAGTGCAACCCGTCAATCAGCAGCAACAACTTCCATCCCACCAACCTGGTCTTGAAGTAACAGTAGGTCTTGCTCCATGAGGTAATGAGTCCGGGTATCATGGTATGTGTCACTCTGATTTTTGAAGCACTTAAATATGTTGCACTAAACTCTCCTTCATTTCATAACGTTTGCTTGGAAATTATGCTCTTTAACTTGTTCATACCTGGGGGGGTGACAAAATGCCTGAGTAAGTTGGTTCCCCTTTAGGATGAGTTGCCACTGGGTGGGTCTATGAAAGGTCATCGTCCATTCCTCCCATACTTACCACTTTTCATCATTATTCCTCTCATCTTCTCCTACCTTGGTTCGGGCATTGGGTTTGCCACACTGGGAAGGGTTGTACCTTGCCTTGTGGGAAGAAGGGGCTAAAGGCCCAGAGGGTAAAAGTAGCTGGCAAGAGTTAAAAGAGAAAATGAAACCTTTGAGATGCTTTGCCCAGGGATTCTCAAGAAAGCAATAAAAGGCTTCTCAGTAAGAAAAGGGGACCTGTAAGATAAAACATATCTCAAGGTACTAGTTGGTGGATGAGAGGTCTCATCATGAGACGACCTATTAGGTCCATGGGCATGTAGCGGTATGAAACTACCACCTATCTGGTCACCAAACCAGGGTAGTGGCTCTTGGTGGCATAGCCAAGAGAAAGGAGGTCTCATCACGAGCCACCCTTCTCATTTCCGTAAAGTGCTTGTGGGTAACGTTGTTACCTTTGGTCACCATACTAGGACAGTGTCCCCCAACTTTTCCCTTGAAAAGAAAAAGCAACAAGACTAAGAATAAAATGCATTGAATGGGCTAGGAAACAATGGCATCCATGATAAGGTGCAACTTGCCCTCTACAAAGTCACCCACATGCAAGACCTACATTTCCCTATTACCACTGCACCCTCTGCCCAAACATTTCCCCTACACCATTTCACACACTTACATGACCTAGATTGGCTCTCACCTGGGAAACACCCCAAACTTGAGGAGGATTAGCCCAATACGACATCCTGAGACCCTCTCCAAACCTGACTTGTTAAACTGCATAAGATCTTTGAGCATTTGTCTGGCTAAAGGGGGGTTTGATGCACATGTTTGGGTGATTTGATTATTGGATTTGATTGACATTGCTATGATACCTGTGACTTACGAGCCCATGGAGGGCGTACTTGTTGCTGCTGCATGACTTTGCCCGGTGGACAAGTACATATGGGGAGATAATTAGCTCGGACCTCCATGGGGTTGAAATCCCACAGATGGGTGTTGTGACCCCAGCCAGAGGCAGAGAGATGTCAGAGACTTGCACTAGGAAGAAAGAAACACTTTTCACCAGAGACACTTTGGCAGATCTAGACCCAGGGGGATCATGCTCTTCCACCTGGACTTTGGCCTTGGGAGGCCCATGAAATCACCTTTCTAACCCTAGACGTCACCCAACGTAAAGATTGGCATTATGGAGGCAGTTGTGTGCTAATTGGAACGTGTGGCATCATCCAGGGGCTTGGGAGGCCTAACGTTTTGCAGATGAGGCCCAACGTTCCACCCATGAGACTCAACGTCACCCTAGAAGGGCATGACGTCACCTCTAAAAATGATTTTAGGGTTTAATTAAAGGCCTTTATGTAAAAAACTGGATTTTTGATGTAATTTGGTCATGTCGGCCTTTTGATGACCTAAAATTAATTAAAGGTCATAAGTATTCCATAAATAGAGAGATAAAACTCTCATTTTTTCATGATTCACTCATCACACAAGTGGTGGTCTGAAATTCGGCCCTCTTTAAGGGTTATTGGCTGAAATTAAGTGGTGCACAACTTTTGGGGAGACAAATCTTGGTGTATTTTGGCAAATTTTCATGTGGAGGATCTTCAACTAGGGTTTATGCTTTATTATTCTTGGTGAAGTAGAAAATCTGCATTTCTTTATTCTGAATGAATGCTTATGGTGAATTTATTTGTTTCATGTCAAAGATTATGGAATTGCTTGCTTGAAACCCTTGGAGAAAGACATATGTTACTATCTTTTTCTCTATAATCTTCCACTTGCTAAAATTTCTTGAAAGGCCCCTATCTAGAAGTAGATACTAGAACCCTACCATTGTAGCACTCTAGTAACCCTACTTCATTGCCTATTGCATTTTTTATTTCAATTCGTCTAAGGAAAAGAAAAATCACTAGGGCCTAATTTTTATTACTTTCTAGCAATTATCTCTAGAACTTGGATTTTTGAGGCCTTGGGCTACCAACACCTCTCTCATCCTCTCCATCCCCTTTGGCTAAATATTATCATTGCTATTTTTCCCTAAGAGTTGCTGCTGCCATCATTGATTCCATTACCCTACAAGACACTAGTCTACCCATTACAAGTGTTGATTGATCAAACAATTTTCAGAGCATCTTCTCTTGAACACCTACTAACTCTTACTAACCTTAGATTAGCATAAATCACTAACCTACTTGCTGTTGTTGCAAAAGATTGCTACAGCCATCTAACAGTAGAAAATTAACCATAAAAGTGATATGTTATGCTATCTAGACATTGCTAAGACTGCTTGTGACTATCTATTATCAATTTGCCTAGTTAAAGCTATTATTTCAAGTCTTTTATCAAGCATTTTGAAGCATAATTATTGTGGCTGTTACAAAATTATCATTTGCTGTTATAAACTGTTATACTGCTGCAATATTATATCAGCTAGTACATTTCTTAAGAGTTCATTGTCTTATGAAGCACTAATATCATTTTGGTACTTGGGAAGTGCCCCTTTTTGCTTTGTTGTCTTGTTCTGGGCAGGTACACAATAATATTCTTTTGCTTCATCTTCAATAAGACTCAAAGAACCCTTTTAACTTGAGTGATTTGTGAGAGGGAAGGGATTTTCTTGCATCATCTGCCTTAGGCTTCTCAAATCCTCAGGTCACTGGGGACGTCTCCCCTGGGGTACTACAACATACTCCTAAATAGAAAGGGATTTCCTATTAAGGTGACAGTGATAGTTCATTCCCAGTTATGCCAATTCTGTATCCACTTGCCTTAGGCTTTGGGCAAGTACAAATTGTGCGATAACATTTTGGCGCCGTTGTCGGGGAATACTGAGTCAATATTCCTCAAGACGACACTTTTTCGATAAGCCTTTTTCTTCAAAAGCCTTTATCTTACAAAGCTTACCTGGCGACTCCACTGAGGGTGATCCCCTCATCTCTTTGATAATCTCCAAAAGATTATCTGGCGGCTCCACCAATGACGACTTGTAGCGGATGTCAGTATACACCTTATCATCCTCCTATCCCTGTCATCCTTGTAGCTTCTCCTAAATGGTCTTTCGAAGAACTTTTTGGCCCTTTGGACTTGGCCAATATCCAAGGAGGATTACATGATCTCCCAAAAGAAGACGACTCTTAGATACCTAAATTCCCGGTAGAGGTAGGGTCTTATGGCAACGCACATTGGACTAAATTTTGTGAGGGTTATGAATTCCATCAATCTGGAAAAGAAGATCCTGACACATTTATGAGACTTTTCTTGGCATCACTCACAGGGAATGCCAGAGATTGGATTAATACACTCCCAAATGGAAGCCTCAAAACCCCTGAAGATTTGGAACAGGCTTTCTTGAAAAGATGGGGTATGGTGGAAAATATGGCTTCCATTTATTCCCAATACCTCAAAATTTGCAAACAAAGTGACGAAGATGTTAGGGAATTCAATGATAGGTTCAACACCTTGATTGGCAGACTTGAACCCAACTTTCACCAAGAGAGCACTATTCTCCAACACTATTTAAATTCCCTTGAAGGAGAATTGCAATTTACCCTTAAAAACCGATCTCCTATAAGCCTAGAGGAAGCACAGGATGTTGCTTGTCAGATTGACGAAAATCTTAAGTTCAACAATTCCATTCATCAGGTCAATCTTTTGAACAAAGATGACATCTTGGAGCTAAATAAGGAAAGCATAGGAGAACGAGAGCATGACTTCCCAGAGATTCTAGAGGTAGAGAATAGCAATTTCCCTAGGAAATGGAGCACGGGTTTCTCAAACATGAAAGATGCTTCCTTATTTTCACAACAAAATGAGCCCCCTGAGGATTTGAACCCCCCTCAAGGTACCTTTGGAGATCTTGAGGTTGGAGATATTGAATACTTGCCTTTACAAATCGATGAGGAAGATAATTGTGAAGAGGAATTCCCCGTCGTCTACCATGTTGGGAGCATGGGAACGAAATATGGAGAACCTACACCTTTTTATGTTACCCTCCAAATCAATGATTTCCTTTTCCATAATTGTGTTTTGACCCAGATACCCCTAGAAACATTATGACCGAGAGGGTTATGTACCAACTAGGTCTCAATATATCACAACCAAACACGCAAAATGGTTTAACACGAGGCATTTCAAAGACCTAAGTGTTTCCTTCCATGCTTGCCCTGATATCTCTTTCAAGATCAATGTAATACTGATAGACACTTTAAGTAGCTTGGGAATTCTACTCCCTAAGGACTTAATAGAAAAATTCACCGAGAGATTCAAAGACCAAGGGTCCAAAGCTATCATACCTCACCCCAAAGGAGGATTTTTTACCCTTCACAAGGAATCCATCACAGGATGCCTCATTGAAATTCCCGAAGAACCCAATAATCAACTCCTCTGTGTGAATAAAGGGTTGGAAAGTTGGTTTGTCCAAGGAGGAAATTCAGAGGATAAACTTAGCGAAACACCCGAAGGGATATGGACCTTAGAATTTGATGGTGCTCATTCAAGCTCTGGTTCAGGGGCATGCATTGTCCTAACTGCCCCATCTAAGGAAACTTACTACTACTCCTATAGACTTGAATATCATTGCACAAATAACGTTACTGAATACAAGGCTTTGATTATAGGTCTTAACCTGGCAATTGATAAGGGTATCACACACTTGAGGGTTATAGGAGATTTTGACCTAATAGTATCACAAGTCTTGTTGAACTTTGCCGCAAAGAATGAAAGACTAAAAAGGTACCCAGACTTTGCAAGATCGGTCGCAAAAGCATTTTAAGTAGTATCAATCGAAGCAGTCCCCAGAGAGGAAAATTATGTAACAAATGCTTTGGCTGTCTCAACATCTACTTTACAACCTTGCGAGGGTCCCCTCCAGAATTTGTGCAAAATGGAGGTCCTATTTAGACCATCAATCCCTGATAACTTAGAACATTGGCAGGTTTTTGAAGATGATAATCAAATCCTTAGATTCATGGAAAACAATAGAGAATTCACCAATTCACAAGTAAACTTCCTGGATGATTCCATGGACTTGGATGTAGTAAAATTGCAAAATAACACTTTGCCAAAAGGGTGTGTTCCTTTAGAACAACTCTTTGATAGACACGATGTTTACAAAGGAAAGAACCCGAACCAACAAACAAACGAAGTCTTAGAATTCAACATTGGCACCGAGATGGATCCAAGAATGGTAAAAATAGGGAAAGGTACCACAGAAAAAGAGAGGAACGAGATACTTGACCCCATAAGAGAGTTTAAAGATACCTTTTCTTGGAATTATGATGAATTAAAGGCTTATAGGGGTGATGTCATCCAACATGCTATACCTTTGATAGAGGGAGCCAAACCTTTTCGACAAAAGCTAAGACATATTAACCCTAAGTTGGCAAACTAGATATAGAAAGAACTTCAAAAGATGGTTGATGCTGGTATCATAGCTCCCATTAGTATTCATCACGGATGTCCAATTTGGTAGTTGTCCGAAAGAAAAGAGGTGACATTTGCCTATGCGTAGATTTCTGAAACCTTAACCAGCTATCTTTGAAAGACAATTACCCCCTCCCAAATATGGAACACTTGTTACAAAGGGTCACAAGGGCAGGCATGATGTCCATGCTAGATGGATTTTCTGGATACAATCAGGGGTTACTCAAGAGAGAAGATCAACTCAAAACAACATTTACCACACCATGGGGAACATTCATGTACTTAAGAATGCCTTTCGGCTTTATGAATGCATGTTCGACCTTTCAAAGAGCAATGGACTTTTCTTTTAGAGATCTCATTCAGAAAATCATAGAAATTTACCAAGATGATCTCACAGTCGTGTCAAAAGAAAGAAAAGATCACATCTCACACCTGAGAATTATCTTTGAAAGATGTAGAAAATATGGTATCTCCTTGAACCCTAAGAAATCTATTTTCGAGATAGATAAGGGAAAGCTATTGGGACACATAGTCTCAGAGGGAGGAATTTGTGTAGACCTGGAGACGATCCGATCTATCAAAGATGTATGCCCCCCTGCTAACAAAAAATACCTACAATCATTCTTTGGAAAAATAAACTTTATTCGAAGATTTGTCTCGAACTTTGTCGAAAGAATAAAACCCATGAGTGCATTACTTAAAAAGGACATGGCATTCAGGTGGGATGACGAGGCCATTCAATCTTTTGAAGATATAGAAGACGCCATTTCCCAAGCCCCAGTTCTGGTTAGTCCTGATTATTCACGAGATTTCATGATATTCTCTTTTGCTTCTCAAGATACTATTGCAAGCGTCTTGTTGCAGAAAGATGTTGATGACCATGAACATCCCATTGCGTTCATGAGTAGAGTCCTTATGGATTTAGAGCTGAATTATTCGATTACTGAAAAGCAAGGTTACGCCTTGGTGAAATCACTTAAGCATTTTAGAAACTATGTGGGCTATAATAAGATTAAGGCTTATGTCCCTTACCCAGCAGTAAAGGATGTTTTATCACAACAAGATTGTGTGGGTACTAGGGGTAAGTGGGTTTCCAAGATCCAAAAATATGACTTAGAAATAAAACCCACCAAGATTGTGAAGGAACAAGGGTTAGCCCGAATGTTGACTGAAAGCAACCAAGAAGCTATACAAATGGGAGAGAGCGAACAAGTGAATGCGGTAGTGAGTGAGCTAGAACATGATGAATGGTATTCCGACATAATATACTACCTCAAGAATTTATCATGCCTAGACCATCTAGTAGACTATAAAAGAAGATCCCTGAGACTCAAAGCTATGAAGTATTGTTTAACTGAGAATGGTCTTGGCTAGAAGGACCTAGACGAAGTTCTCCCTAGATGTGTGAACCAAGAAGAAGCCAACAAACTATTGAAGGAAATACGCTCTGGACATTGTGGTGGGCACTTCGCTGCCCGTACTAGTGCACACAAGATCTTAAGAGATGGACATTGTTCGCTAATACTCATCGATATGTGTGATCATGCCAACCTTGCCAAAACTTTACGGGTAAACAAAAACACCCGGCACAACCTTTGAAACCTGTGGTGGTAGAAGCTCCTTTTCAATAGTGGGGTTTGGACTTTATTGGTGAGTTTAAAGATAATTCAAGTAATGGTTACCGATGGATTTTGACCGCCATAGATTATCTTACCAGGTGGGTAGAATCTATTCCCACAAAGAAAGCCACTGAGGAGGTGGTCATGAACTTCTTAGAAGAAAGAATCATAACAAGATTTGGGGTCCTGTCCAAAATTACCACTGACAATGCCAAAGCTTTCAACTCCCTTGCATTAGCAGAATTTTGTTTCAAGTATGGCATTGTTCTATCTCATTCGTCAAACTACTACCCACAAGGGAACGACTTGGCAGAATCAAGCAATAAGAACCTCATGAATATCATTAAGAAGGTTGTGGGAGAAAACCAGAAGGCCTGGGATAGCAAGATCAAGTATGCCCCGTGTGCAGATTGAATAATAACAAAGACCTCAACAGGAAAAACCCCATTTGAACTAGTGTATGGGTTGGAGGCTAAACTGCCTGTGAATCTCCAAATCCCTATCCTTCGTTTTGTTCAACAATACACCACCGAAGGAGAAGCAATCCAAGGGAGAATTAACCAGTTAGTAGAGTTGGATGAATCCAGGAGGGTTGCCTTAAGTCAAATGGAAAAAAATCAAGAGAAAGTGAAGAACACCTTCGATCACAAAGCAAAAGAAAGAGGTTTCATGGAAGGAGACCTAGTGTTGTTATGGGATAAAAGAAGGGAGAAACCTGGTATGCACAAGAAGTTGGATGGATTATGGACAAGTCCCTACAAAGTCATGAGTCGGGCAGGAACAAACTCTTTTAACTTGACAACCCTAGAAGGAGAATCTTTGAAGCTACTTGTGAACGCCATACACATCAAGCGCTACTTCCCGCCAGTGGCATGACAGGTAAGTACAGGTAAGTTAGGTAGGAATGTGCATTCATTGTATATACCATCTGCATATCATGCTAGTGTAGTATAGTTGTAGTTTCATTTTCATTTTGTATATATATGCATGCTTACTTTTATCCCATTATATCATATATGAGAGAGGGGTGATATCACCACCCTGAAGATTACTGATTCATTTTGTTGAGATCTACCAGATACAAGTCATGCCATAGATGCTAAGGTTCTCATGCGCTCTACAGTGAGCACATGTCCCCGAGTTGAAGCTAGATGTTATCCCCTACCCTAGGGATAACTAAGGAGATCATGTCTCGAGGCCCACAGGTCCTAGACGTGGAGTGCCGAGAGCCAGACTACTCGAACTTGGCCCTGGAGGGTCCATCTTTTCTTCAATGCAGCCCGTCTATTAACAACAACAACATCCATCCCACCAGCTTGGTCCCGAAGTAGCAGTAGGTCTTGCTCCATGAGGTAATGAGTCCGGGTATCATGGTATGCGTCACTCTGATTTTTGAAGCACTTAAATATGTTGCACTGAAATCTCCTTCATTTCAAAATGTTTGCTTGGAAATTATGCTCTTTAACTTGTTCATACCCGGGGGGTTGACAGAATGCCCTAGTAAGCTGGTTCCCCTTTAGGATGAGTTGCCACTGGGTGGGTCTATGAAAGGTCATCGTCCATTCCTCCCATACTTATCACTTTTACTTATTATTCCTCTCATCTTTGTGAAAATTCCAGGTCCTATCAGCTTGCCTTCTTGGTCTGTCTTTGACCAAAGAAAGGCTCTAAGTTTCTTCTGTCAGTTAATTTGTTTTCTGCTGTTTTATAACAGCCAACAATCCAAAAGTATTTTGCTGATTTGTTACGGTTATGTTCTCGATTTTGGGTGCTCTAGCATGTCGTTTTCGTCACCAGAAATTAGTACATGCATCTCAAAATAAACATAACACACCTAAACATCATTTACTGTTGAGTATGAACAGATCTAAGAAACTAAATCATGCATTTGTAGACACAGGTATTTTTGGTCAACATGACCCTGGATAAAACGCCCCCAGGGAAAACCAGTTTGGAATATGTGTGTATATATGAGGAAAGCAGAAGAAGGGTTACAGTAAACACAATATATGAAAGAACCTAATACAATAGCAACTCCAACTGAGCTGATATACAAGCTCTAAATCAACACATGCGCCCCAGAATGGTGTGCCCCTCATGCAAACTGCCAGAACCACTGAATCTGCTCCAACTGCCAACTGTAAGCTCGGATCTGAAAACCCCTCCACAGGAATGAAGCTCTAGTAGATGGCCTCCCTCTGAAACTGATCTCACTGCAATCTGATGGCTAGATATACCACCATGTACGAATCAACCTCCACAGCTAATGCACCCCTCTCAGAAGTAGAATAGCTCCAGTAAATAGTTAAGGCAAGTAGCTCCAAGCCTCCATGAATAAAAGCAAGTGACCTCCCTCAAGCATCCTCACAAAACTGACCTCATCTCCATCCTCCAAGAGCTCCTCTCTCAACAAGCAAAAGACCAAATGAAGAATGCACCCTCCTTCACCCTTTACGCCGCTCTTTGACTCTCAAAAGGAAACCTATAATATGAAGGGTTGAGATCATCTCATCTCCCATCTAATCGATGGTTGAGATCTCCTCATTCATATTTAAGTCAATAACCCACTTTGGGTTAAGTTTCCTAAGTCAACTTATGTCTCTAATTCACACCTTTGAATTAATAATCACTTTTAGGCCAAAAGTGACTAAATTTCACTTTAACCAAAGTCAAAATGAAATTAGACAAAAGTACAAGGTACAAAGTGTAATGTTTTTCCCTCATGTGCTAAGGAGGTAATAAGCACATGGGGAACACCACCCAAGGTACAAAACTCAACACTCCCTCTTACCAAGGAAGGTGTTCCTCACCAAGCCCATCTTGTCTCTGAAATAGACATGCTTGCCCTGTGGCAGGGCCTTGGTGAGAATATCTGCTACCTGGTCATTTGTAGATATATACTGCAACTGAACTGCTCCTCTCTGAACCCAGTCACGAATGAAGTGGTCCCTGATCTCAATATGCTTCGACCGATCATGAAACACTGGATTGTCAGAGAGTTTTATGCAACTCTGATTATCACAGTGAATGACAGTTGGAGACATCTCCTAACCAAATAAACCAACCGGCATCTTGCGAAGCCAAATGGCCTCACAAATGGCCTGATTGGCTGCCATATACTCTGCCTCAGCCGAACTCAAAGCAACTGACTTCTGCTTCCGGCTGAACCAGGAAACAAGTCCTGACCCCAAACTAAAGCAGCACCCTGAGGTGCTTTTCTTGTTAGCAGCACATTCTGCCCAGTCTGAATCTGTGTAGCCCAGTGTTACAAGAACCAGACCGGTCATCGAACCGGTCGACCCCAAAAACCGGAACTGGAAAAAAACCGGATCAAAAAACCGGTCCCTAAAAATACATAAAATATTCAAATTTTTGAAAAACAAATACATATTCATGTGCATCCATGTGAATCTTTGTCTTTCCCTTCAACC
>ML850890.1:14460-30543 GCA_009831015.1 Picea engelmannii
AGGAATTCAAAGTCATGACGTTAGGCTTTGATGATCTTAAGGACATGTATGCAGATGATTCAGAATTTAGGGAGGCTTATGAAGCAACTGAGAATCTAGTTCTCAGAGATAGAAGCCAGTGGATAGAGTACGTGATCCAGGATGGATTTCTGTTCAAAGGCAATCAACTGTGTATTCCAAATTGCTCCATGAGGGAGAACTTGTTGAAGGAGAAACACAGTGGTGGATTGGCAGGACATTTTCACCATGATAAGACATTTGCAAAGCTAAGCGAGTCATACTTTTGGCCAGGGATGAGGTCAGAAGTCAATAAGTTTGTGGACAAATGTAGGATTTTCCAGCATTAAAAAGGAAGAAAGCAGAATGCAGGATTTTTTCAACCATTACCCATACCTGAGAAGTCGTGGGATGAAATTAGCATGGATTTTATATTGGGGTTGTCGAGGACACAAAGAGGTGTTGATTCAATCTTTGTGGTAGTTGACAGGTTTTCTAAAATGGAACATTTTATTCCATGCTAGAAGACCAGCTATGCGACCCACATCGCAAATTTGTTTTTCAAAGAAATTGTTCGACTCCATGGATTACCGAAAAGCATAGTTTCAGATAGAGACACAAAATTCATAGGGAATTTCTGGAGAATGTTGTGGAAGAAGTTGGGGACTAATCTGATGTTTAGTTCTTCTTATCATCCTCATACGGATGGACAGACATAAGTCTGGGATACTTGTTGAGGATCTTGGTGACAGAGCACCATAGCAGTTGGGATAGCATATTACCACAGGCAGAATTTGCTTACAATGATTCAGTGAATAGGAGCACAGGGAAAAGTCCATTCCAAATTGTCTATGGGAGGCAGCCAAGAGGAGTTTCTGAATTGAGGGATTTAGAAGAGATTGACACTAGTAGTGCTAGTGCAGGAGAATTCGCTGAAGCGATGAAGGAACTTCACAGCCAGGTGAAGGAGCGACTATTGAAGTCAAGCCAGGAGTATAAGCGCAGAGCAGATCAGCATAGAAGACAACTTCAGTTTGAAGTTGGTGATCTGGTTCTGGCACATTTGAGAAAGGAAAGGTTCCCAAGAGGAAAATACAATAAGCTGAAGATGAAGAAAATTGGGCCATGCAAGGTCTTGAAGAAGATGGGACATAATGCTTATGAAATTGAGTTACCATATGGCATTGGAATATCTATGATATTTAATGTTTCGGATTTATATCCATATAGAGCTGATGAAGAAGGAGCAGAAAATGATAATCAACCAGAGATCCAGTGGCAAAAGTAGATGCCAGTTGCAGAGAAGCCACAGATGGAACAGATACTGAATAAACGAATGGGTAAGAAAACTAGAAGGAAAGAATATTTTGAATATTTGGTCAAATGGAAGGGTCATCCAATTGAAGATGCCAGCTGGGAGACTGAAACACAAATTTTGAAACATGGATAGACCATGCAGGAGCTCATGGATAGGAGCCCATGAAAATTTTCAAGCGAGGGAGTATGATGCAAGAGCATCCCTCACGACAAGCAAAACCAACGTGGAAGCAAAAGACAGCTGGAAGACGTCCAGTGCAAGTTTTTGAATTTTAAAATTATCTCTTGAAGATGACGCACCAAACTTAAATGAGATTATTTAATGAAAGTGCCTTGATAAAAATGTAATCACACCTCGAGCCATACGCTCTCGTCTGAGATAGACAGAGGCATTTATAGTAGTAGTTGCAGGTAGATAGAATTGAATTCTTAGATTAGATAGTTCTAGAAGGAAGAGGGAAAACCCGAATATAGACACCCTCATTTGTATCATTGTGAGTTAGTTCATTTGCAGCAGGAGAAAGAAGAGTCTAGAGCATAGGAGAATAGAAAATAGTTATAGAAAACACCCATGTACAGATCTTGAATTAATAGAAGGAATTGATTCAGATTCATGGCTGTTGTGTTGTTCTCTATGTATGTGTGTTAAATGCTCTTCTTATGAATTCTTTCTTCCTGTTATGCGTTTGTTATTATGTTGTGTGTATGATTTCATGTGTTAAGACTGAAATCTGAGAGGAAGTGAGGTGAGTTACAATTGTTTCTCTTTTGAGCAAGGATTCCTACAAGGAGTGTAGTTGAAGTTGTCAGTAAGGAGTGCATTGACAGAAGGCTCAGAGAGTTAACTCTTGTTCTCATTCGTCGTGAAGGTGCAGTTAGGCACAGAGCCATGCAAGGAGTGTGCAGGATAAGGGAGGAAGTCTCCATCGTGACACTGAGTGAACTATTGAAGGACTGCTGCTGCAGGTGTGCGCAGAGTCAAGAGAACTTCAACACTTAGACGTGCTTGAATATTTTCTGCAAGGAGTGCGCGCAAGGGTTCTTTCTAAAGACTGAAGTTGTGTAAAAGCTTAGGAGGGATAGACCTCTGAGTCGCTGAATATTTAGCATAGACAAGTGTGACTTGAATTCGGGAAGAGACGAAGGAATCTCGTGGAGAGATACCCTTTTTCGTCTCGAGGATTAACCAAGGAAGAACGGACGATCAAAATCTTCTGAGGATATTTCACGAAATTCTGGGGATCGTCAGATCTTGCAGAGGTGAAAGGAGGTTATGGAGAGAAGGGCCAAAGAGTTGGAAGCTTAGGAGAGGCAGGTCCGTTGATTCCGAGTCATAGGAGTCGTAGGATCTACACGTGGTATCATGTATCGGGGAATCGAGAGTTGAAGACCCTAAGGTTGTGCATATAGGGTCGCGAGATCGCGAGACGCGACAAGATCAGTACCGTTCGTCATGGAGGACGCGTGTAAGGATATTCTCATCTCGCAGACTCGGACATTGGAGGATCGAAAGGAAAGCCTTTAGCTTTGCGAGTGGCGAGGTAGCGAGAAGATCGTAGCCGTCCATCTGAGGGAGCAGGTGGAAAAGATCAGTGATCTCGCAAACTTGGGAGTTCACAGGGTGAAAGCCCAAGTATTGGGTGTTCAAAGTCGCAAGGTGAAAGGACGCGAGGTGACGAAGGAGCGATAAGATTGTAGTCATCCATCTGAGGGATAAGGTGGCAGAGATTGGTGATCTAGCGAACTGGGGAGTTCGCACGGTGAAAGCCCAAGTATTGGGTATTCAAAGTCGCGAGGCACGAGGACACGAGGCGATGAAGGAGTGAGAAGATCGTAGCCGTTTATCTGAGGGGATAGGTGGCAGAGATCGGTGACCTCGCGAACTCGGGAGTTCGCAGGGTGAAGGCCCAAGTGTTGGGTGCTCAAAGTTGCGAGGACGCGAGGCGTGAGAGAAGGACAGTCGTTGGATCTGGAGCATAGGAGGACCGTTGGATCTGAGCGAGGGATCGTATCTTGGGACCTCGCAAGAAAAGGTCTGAGAATTTGGGCTTGGGGATTTGCAAGGTTGCGAGAAGGTGAAATATCGACAGCTGGAGGTAGTGTGGGCCATAGCAGAGACGGTGAGTGGAGTACAGGTGGCATGAAGGGATCATCTCGTGATCTCGCTGCGAGAAGTCCCGAAATATTGGCATTAGGATTCGCGAGTTGCGAGGAGCCAAGACTCCTGTGGACACCGAGTCCCAAAGTGATGAAGAGCCGATATTCGTGTGGGCACATGGTAGAGCATAAGGTGGGACCGTGCATCTCGGGGACTCGTGGACTAGGAGGGTGTAAACTCGACGGTTCAACCGGCGAGGTCACGAGGTATCGAGGTCGTGAAGTCGCGAGAGGTGCTAATATTAAGCCTAGCCCACATTTGCATGTGGAAGAAGCTATACCTGTATCGCCAGATCGGGTATCGCAAGATTTGAAAGGAAGATTTAGAGGGGTTAAGTCTCGAACTCGCGATATAGCGAGATTTAGCTGATTTCCCGGTGGTAAAGGGGAGACCTCAGGGAAAGATTTCTGTGGGTGCAGATTTCTCGATAGGGAAATAGAAGAACCTTCAAGTTCTTCGGGCCGAGAAGAAGAAGGTCCTGTGAGAGAAGATGTGCCCATGGTTTGGGGTGCACCTGCGTCACTTGGTCCCCTCAAACAAAATGGTGTTCATAACGACCTTGATCTACTTGTTGCTTCATGTAATTCTGAGCCATGACGAAATTTTCTTTGAGGGCACAAAGAATAGCCTTGCAGAATGTAAGATTTGTTTCAACCTCATGAACCTTCGAGAGCCCTATCATATAGGAGAGAATTGATGGGGCATTTTGACCATAGACTGCTTCAAAGAGATTCATGTGATTAGTTGTATGGTAAGATGTGTTGTACGATCATTAAGCTAGGGGTAACCATTGATACCATCGATTTTTCCACTCAAATGAAAAACACCTCAAATATGTTTCCAAACACTTGTTGACAAATTCAGTCTGGCCATCCATCTAGGATTAATATGTATTGCTGAGATGAAATTGGGTTCTCAGTATCTTGAACAATTATTTCCAAAAATCACTGGTGAAAGTTGGGTCTCTTTCAGAGACAATAGAATTAGGAATGTCAAGAAGCTTGAAGATATTATCCATAAAGATTTGATCCACTGTGGTGGTTGTGAATGGGTTTTGAAGAGAACAAAAATTATCATATTTGGTGAGATGATCTACTACCACTGTGATGACTGACTTATTTCTTGATTTAGGTCAGCCCACAATAAAATACATAGAAATATATCGTCAAATAGCAGGGGGAATTGGAAGTAGTTGGAGTGCACCTAGGGATTTGATAGTTTCTCCCTTGTTTTGTTGACATACCTCACATTCAACTACAAAGGTGTGGAATTCCTATTTCATCCCATCCCCCAAAAAATAACGTTTGATCCATTCATAGGTTTTGGTAAACCCCGAATGCCCGACTGTGAGTGAGTCATGAAGTTCAGAAGGCATTGTGGATTTAAGTTCGAATTTATTTCATAAGTACAAATGACCTTTGTAGCGAAGCTCTTCATTATTCCAAGAGTACCCTGGAGAAACAAAAGAATTGTGTTGCAATTGGTGGAGAAGGTTAGAGATTTTGGGATATTGCAACCATTCCTGAAGAACAACTTGGAGCCTGTTGGCAACGAAAGTCACTCCTGGATTGCTTGCAGGACCAAAGCCTGACGCCCATCAATTTATGTCATGGTTTGTGTATGGAAGAGGTGATCGAATGGAAGTAAACTCGGATGATATTGTTTCGACTCCGAAACTAGGCCCGACATGCATGGGTAGGTGAGGTATTGGACATACTTCAGATAGTGAGTTGTAGTAAGGTTGAGTAGGGGGGAAGACTTGTATCAGAGAGATGCAAAGGTCTTTTGTCAACATCATGTTTCTAGAAGAATATAGGAGAATGCATTTAAACGCGAGATCATCTTACATTCAAATGCAGAAAACCAGGGAATACAATAGTGTCACAATAAATCCTTTATCATAATGCAACTGCAATAATTCATGTGAATCAGTCAATCATGAACTCCCTCAGTATGAGATGAAAACTAGATGAAACAGGGAAACTGTCTTCCATAAAACAAGAAATCTTACATACAGATGCATAACCAGAAAAATAGAGCATCTGTTAAAACATTACAATCGGGAGCCTCGCTCTACCATCGATACTTACAAAAATACAAAAACTGAGCCTATATACTCAGGAAAATTCGCCTAACAGAGGCGTGCCCAGTCACCCAGGGCTCGGTGTCTTTTCAGTCAAATTCGTACTGAAATCCTTCTTCACGCACCACCTTAACTGTGCATGGCTCCTGTAAGGAGGGTAGATGAGCCATTAAGTGTCGAGCTAGGGTGTGCAGACTTCTCTGTCTCTTCGAAGAATTCAGCATGGCTTCTTTGGAAAAAATGGTACACAGGACCCCTTCGAGCAGACCGCTTTCCAGACCCTCCATATCTCACACTTAATGAATGAAGCGAGGTTTCAACCACCTGTTCATGCCTTCATTTACTCCAAGCGAGACACAGGATTGATATCAGATTCGATGGCACCTAGAGGTCATGATGATCTTCTCTGTAACTGAACTCGGTGCCTTTGGCTCCTCTTGCACAACTCTCTTTGTCTCCCAAGTGACCACGGGCTATGACCCTGTGTTTACTCCCAATGGTGTTTTCGGCATTCGCAGATATGAAGGGGCTGATCCATGCTTCTTGGAATCGTGATGAGCGAAATGCCGAGACAGCTTAATCTAGTGCCATGAGTCCTTCAAATATGACGGTCATAAATTCACCCGACGCTGCTACGGGCCCCAGGTCCTGGAAGCTCTCATCACTTCGCGCATCGGGGATATGAGGGAGTTGCTTCATGTGCTTCGAAATCACAATGGGCGAGGATGCGGGGAGCCTAATCACGCACCAGGTGTCCCCTTTAGATGAACGATTGAGAGTGCTCCTCGATATTGTGGGCCTGCCTTTGGGTGCTTTCAGTGCTTCAGGGTTCGTGGATAGGAAGGAGCAAGTCTTCTTGCTATGAAATCGTGATGAGAAAAAGGCCAGGAGGACCCAATCGCACACCACGTGTTCATCTAGGATGAAGGGATAAGATCACTCTTGGTGCTTTGGATCCCATCTCGTCAAATGATAACATTAGTGCCCCTCCTTTAGGTCTACTCCTTTATGAACAGGCGCCAAAACCGTGAGCCTAATTCTGGGCACTTTCGGAGTTTTAGGATTCGAGGTTTCGAGAGGTGAAATGACGAGGAGCGCTTACCCCTCAAACTCCCGAATGTCGACGTGACATGGATGTGCGTCGCGCATCCTTTAGATGAACGACCTAGATAACATTCGTTATTATAAAGGGGGCTACCCCCATTCACAGGCTCGCTTGATGTGACCTGGTGCTAGGACCGTGGGCTTGGCTCCAAAGGTGCTTTCGATGTTTTGCTAATCGACGATTTCAGATGTAAAGAATGGGAGGCTCCTTGTCTCCCGAAACGTCGATCCCCGAAATGCCGACTGACTGCCACCTGTGTCAACTGGATTGGACGACCCATATTTTTCTTGAACTATTGGCGCTACACTTCGTTCTAAATCTCGGACAACTCGGCAGCCCCGAAATCCCGATGACCGTCGATTCGCTTTACAGTTGAATCTCGGCAACCAACAACCAACACTTCGCCCACTCGCTTGACTTGTGATCGGAAAAGAGATTCTCCCACTTTGCACTGGGGTGCTTCCCGCGTAACCTGTAAACCTGGGTGTATTTGAGCCCCAAGACAAATAATGTCGCTAACATTAGGCTCCATGGGGGATAGATTCGTCCCTGTGATGCTCTAAGAACTCATTCTGCAGTTTCAGTTCCTTGCTATTGGGCTATGGAGTCTTTTACTAAGCCGAAAATATAAAAATAGAAAATTAATAAAGAACTAAAGGATAATATTTACAAACAAAGGAGCCATCTAAGGCTCAAACAAAACACTTCTTTAGAAAATGCCCATTTACTGGGCTGTTGAAAACCTCTTCAGCCTCCAGATCGTGCAACTGGTACGTGTTGTTTGGGAAGAACTCAAAGATTCTGAAGGGGCCGATCTAGAGGGCATCAAACTTGCTATGTTTTCCCTTATCTTGTTTGGGTGCATCCCACTTAAGTACCAAATCCCCGATCTCGAACTCCTTCTTCCTGACCTTCCTATCAAAATCCTAATCCCCGATCTCGAACTCCTTCTTCCTGACCTTCCTATCAAAATCCTAATCCCCGATCTCGAACTCCTTCTTCCTGACCTTCCTATCAAAATCCTATTTGACCCTTTGTTGAGCGGTGTCCCTCACCTGTTCCCTGATTTGTTGTACTTCTACTATATGATGAATCCTTCTAATCATATGATCCATCTCTCCTTCATAATCTTGAAAGAACTTCACCACAGGTAAGGCAAGTTGAGTGGGAAAAATCGCCTCTGCTCCGTAAACCAGCTGAAAAGGAAAGGTGCCCAGGGATTTCTTCGTTGTCACTCGATCAGCCCATAAAGAAAATTTCAACTTCGACTCCCAGGCCCTTTTGTTGTCCTCCAATAGTCTTTTGATGATCCTTATCAGGCCCTTGTTGGAGGATTCGGCTAAACCATTGCCCTGGGGATAGTAGGGGGTGGAGTGAATTAGTGAGATTTGGAACTGCTCACAGAACTTAATGAGAGGATCAGATTTGAAAGAAGCAGCATTATCAGTTACGATCCTGCTGGGACAGCCAAATCTAGCTATGATATCCTCCAGGAAGCTGATAATTACTTTGTGGGATGTACTTCTGGTAGGGACAACTTCTATCCACTTGGTGAAATAATCTGTTGCAGTCAGGATCCATCTGTGTTGGCCACTTGAGGGAGGATGATTTTCCCCGATAAAGTCTATCCCCCACTATTGAAAAGGTGTTGAAGCTATCACAGGCTTCAGTGGTATTGGCCTAAGTTGTTGTTTCCCTGAGAACTTTTGGCATTTGATGCAGGCCCTGATTTCTCTACTGACATCAACGAATAAAGTGGGCCAGTAATACTCAGCCTTGAGGATTTTGTGAGATGTGGTCTTCCAGAAATGATGCCCCCCACAAAGGCCTCTGTGGAAATCAAACATAACTTTCTAGGTTTCTGGTGGGTTCAGACATCTTAGCAGCACTCCTAGAGGGTCTCTCCAGTATAAAACTTGCCCAATGAGGCAATATCTGACTGCCTTGAGCTTCAAATCTCTTGCCTTAATTTTACACATTCCATCCGAGGGCTTCAACTCCCATAGAAAGTACAAGATGTCACGATACCAGGCACACTCTGCCAACAATACGCCTTCATGAGAGCATTAACTGGGCAACTCAGCTTGCTGAATTCGTGAGCAGGTATTGATGAAACTAACGCCCAAGGCTTCGTAATTGGATTTAGCCAGTAGATTGGCTAAACCTTGCCTCTTAACCAACTTGGTGGGCTTTATCTCCAAGTCAAATTCCAGGATTCTAGCAATCCATCTGCCTCTTCTCTCATCTATATCAGGTTGTATAAGGATGTCCTTCATAGAAGTCGAAGGAACGTATGCGGTTACCCTTGAGTGCAGGACATCAACTCTGAAAGCTTTGAGAGATTTCACTAAGGCATAGGCCTATTTCTCCATGATTTCATACCTAATCTCTGCATCTCTTAATGCCCCTCTGAAGAAGGCAATGGGTTTCTCTCGCCCTTCCTTATTTTTCTGGAACAAAACCACCACTACTATATCAAAAGAAGCAAAAGAGAAAATTAGGAACTCTTTGGAATAGCCAGGACTGATCAACACAGGTGCCTCAGTCAATGCCCTTTTTATTTGGATAAAATATTCCCTGGGTTCAACAGTCCATTTTAATTCATTTCCTTTCCTGAGCATGGCTGTGATATGTTTCACCAACTCAGCAAAATTTGAGACGAATCTCCTTAAGAAATTGATCTTTCCCAAAAAGGCCTAAACTTCCTTCTTGGATCTAGGAAGTGACAGGGTTTGAATCGCCTCTACCCTGCTAAGATCAATTCTCACTCCCTCAGCTGATACTATATGGCCTAATAACTTCCCCTCCTTCATAGAAAACAAAGATTTCTTGGGGTTTAGGGATAGGCCAAACCTCCGACACTTCAGGAAAACTTTCCTCAAGTCGTAGCGGTGCTCCTTGTCTGACCTAGAGAAGATCATGATGTCATCTAGATAGATTACCACAAACTGGTCCTTCTCCCCGATGAAGGATATATCCATATCTTGTTGGAATGTTGCTCCCACATTCATCAATCCAAAAGGAATTTTTCTCTGTCCTCAGGCATGACTGATATCTGATTATAACTAGAAAAACCATCAATCATGGATATCCTAGAGGCACCCATTACCATTTGCAATATGTGTTCCATGTTGGGCAGGGGATAATTGTCTTTCCTTGAGCTCTTGTTCAGGTCCTGAAATCAACACAGAGTCTGATTTCTCTACTTTTCTTCCTTACTGGGAGCAAATTGGCCATCCATTCGGAATATCTCAAGGGGACAATGATTTGGGCATCTAACAATTTCTTCACTTCTTTCTCCATGATAGGTAGAAACATGGGATTTATCTATCTCAGCTTCTGTCTGAACAGTTTAGCCTTTTCCTTTAGTGGGATCTTGTGCTCAATGACATATGTGTCATAAGTCTTGAGGTCTTCGTATGTCCATGCAAACACATCAGCAAACTCTTTTAGCAACTCAGTATATTCGGCCTTCTATTCTCTGGTCAAACTTCTTGATAATTTAACAAACCTGGGCTCCTCATGTGTGCCAATGTTGCATTCGGTTGTATCAACGTTTTCATTTGAAACCTTACCCTTTACGGCCACATCATTCCCATTGAACAGTCTTTCCAAGGGGACCAGTCCTCTCGAAATGTGATTGTTGGGCAGCTGAATAATCTGGTGATTAGAAATTTTATTTAAAAACACCTCAGGGTAAGGGTTACCTTCCGGATCGGTCTCCTAATCAATGTGCAATGAAAAAAATTCATCAACAGATTGGAGAAATTTTTCAATCTCCAGATCATCTTCAAATACCTTCCAATGCTTGACATTGTCTGGTACAGAGGGCCTATATCGCATTTCAACATCATATTTTCCCATCGACGGTAGAGGAACTTTGAGAAAACTAGCTGAGACAACTAAAGAATTGACTGAAGTATTCTCTCCTCTCGGAATAAAAGAAATGTTAAAGGCCAAGAAGAAACTATCAATCAGGTCCCATACTTCATTTATGTAATTCCTGAGCCGCGGATTATTAACACGATAAGCCTTTCTGACTTGCTGGATAATTAACTCAACATCTCCAAATATTGTTATTTCTTTAATCCCCATTTCCTTTGTGGCCCTCATACCCAGAACAAGAGCTTCATACTCTGCCACATTTTTGGTGGTTTCGAATTCCATATTGTATGACAGGGCTATGGCCTCTTGACAAGGTGATATGAAAACCACCCCAACACCAACACCTTTGCTAGAAGAAGCTCTGTCGAAAAACATCTTCCATGCGGAAGGGGTTGGAGGGGGAATCGGATAATCAAGACTGGGTTTCTTTCTGACTTGGAAAGGGTCTTCGGGAGCATCAGTGAGCTGCAATAAACTAGACCCCAGGTCGGTGTCAAGTGCAAAGATGGGGTGATTGGTGGGATTTGCTTCATCACTAACAATGTAGGCCAACTAAGCTTTTCTATATAAACTCCTTTGTTCCCCTCCAAAGACTAGAATGGTGGCATATGCGAGACCCATATGCAATGTTCCCCCAAGCTTTTTAATCCAAGATCTAGACAACAACATGCCAAATTTGGGGGGAACATCAACTACCACAATATCCATGACCACACTCTTCATGGGTTGCTGAAACAAAGAAACCACCAGGTCTTTTATGACTCCTAGACACTTCACTCTTCTCGAATTGAAAGAGTACAAATCATGATAAGTTTTTGTCACCTCTAGTCCCAATTCTTCCATAACTATTTTGGGCATAAGGTTATGGGAAGCCCCTAAATCCATGAGGCAGTTATAAAACACTTTATCATGTATATTCAGGGATGTGTAGAAGGGAGGGGATGACTCATATCTATATTCTACCATGGGCCCTAGGACAACTGCTGGCTTTTCATCTTGGAGATTTATTGAGTCAGTGGAAGGCTAGGGGAGCTTAGATTGTAGCATCTTAGAGAGGTACCTTTTGAAATCTTCATTTTTAACTAGTTCCGATAGCGGTACAGGGATTCTAATCTTTTGAATTTCATGCTCAGAATTGAAGGAAGGAATAGGCTTAGGAGTTTCCCTTACCTCAGTGACAGGTTCCTTGGCTGCTGGCAAAGAATTCTGAGTTTTCTTTTCTTTAGTAGTGATTGATGCAGCTTTAGTAGACCTTTCTGTTATGAGGGGCTGATCTTGGTTGTCAAAGTCTCCCTCTTTATTTCTTGACCTAAGTTTGTATCTGTTAGAGGCATGACAAACCCTTTTTCTCTTACCTAACTCATGGATTTGAACGTTCATCAGATATTTCTCATATGCAGAATGAGTCAAATGAGGAAACGAAGGAGCTTCTTCAACACAATGAATTTCAGGGTCGAACTCATATATCTCCTCCCCTCCCTCATGAGTAACCAGGTTATTTTGGAGAGGGGTTTGAATCCTTTGATCTTCTTTGTCTTTTTCCCTTTGTTCCCTTGGGAAGGCCCGTGCTCCATTGTTTTTAGGTCTCCTAAAACCTCTACCATCAACATTCTAGGGATTTATGTACATGGGCTTCCCTTCTAACTCCCACCTATCCATTCTAGCAGAAAGTGACTTTAGTATTCTAGCTATCTCATCCATCTGAAGGGGTAGGGGAGAGGAGATGGATGAGGAAGCTTCAGGCCTTTGCCTGGATATGTTTCTACCAACAATGTTCCTGAGTCGATCAACAACGAATATATTAGATTCTACCTCGATGGCTGCATCTTGCATATGGGCCAGAGTAGTGGCTCTTCTTTCCCTGAGCAGGAGGAAGAAATCAGGATCAAAAGCACTGGCATAAGTGATCTTTGCAGAGGCTTCTGAGGGTTTGATCTCATCATGGATTTTATTGTACATTTTATTGAATCTCTTGGAGAAGTCAGAGACAAACTCTCTTTCTTTTCTCCTCAAAGACCCAAACTCTATCATGTAATACATGAAGTCTTTTTTATCTCACCATTGTCTCAAAAATTCATTATCTAAAGCTTTGATCCCATCAATAGATCCAGGAGGCAAGGCTTTGAACCATTTTCTAGCCTCACCTTGAAGGCTATGGACAAATATCCTCATCCATACATCTGCATACATGATGACATTATCATATGTCATTATCATCTGACATTATCATCATATAATGATGACATTATTATCCAAAGGTGCTTTCGGCGTTTCGTTGATCGAAAATTTTATCTATAAAGAATGGGAGGCTCCTTGTCTCCTGAAATGTCGATCCCCAAAATGCTGACTGACTACCACCTGTCTCAACTGGATCGGACGACCCAGATTTTCCTTGAACTATTGGCACTACGCTTCGTGCTAAATCCCGGACAACTTGGCAGCCCCAAAATCCCGATGACCGTTGATTCGATTTGCAGTTGAATCTCGGTCGCCGACAACCAAAACTTTGCCCACTCGCTTGACTTGTGATCGGAAAATATATTCTCCCGCTTTGCGTTGGGGCGCTTCCTGCGTAACCTGCAGACCTGGGTGTATTTGAGCCCCAATACAAATAATGTTGCTAACAGAGCCAATATGGTACAATAAAGGAGAGGGAGAAAAGGGACCTGTCTTCTTCATATTTCCATGAAAGAGCATCAACCACTGCACTTTCCTTTCCCTTCTGGTAAATTATATCATCATCAGAGCCAAATAACTTGGTCACCCATTTTTGTTGCGTCGGGGATGAAATTCATTTTTCTAGGAAATACTTGAGACTCTAATGATCAATTTTGATTTGAAATCATTGACCCAATAAATAAGGATTCCAAATATCCACATCATGTAAAATAGATAACATTTCCTTTTCATAAATGGATTGGCCCAAATGTCACTCTGAAATTTTTTTTTCTAGTGAAGGCCAAGGGCCTGCTATCTTGCATGAGGATGGCTCAAATTCCTTTCCCAAAAGCATCACATTCCAATACAAATGTCTTTGTGAATCCTAGGAGAGCTAAGACAGGGGTTGAGCACACAAAATATTTTAAGTTTTGGAAGGCATGATCCTCATATTAAATCCAAGAAAAATCATCCTTTTTAAGGAGGGAAGTGAGAGGAGTTGCAATATTTCCAAAATTATGAACAAAGTTCCTATAATAGCACGTAAAACCTAGAAAACCATGCAGTCTCTTAAGAGTTTTAGGGCGAGGACAATATTGCATGGATTCAATTTTCTTAGGATTCACTCGGACACCATCCTCCCCAACAATGTGACCCAGGTATTAAACTTTGGAAGCACCAAAGGCACATCTATATTGTTTGAGGAAAATTTGATGTTTAGAAATTAGATGGAGGACTTGATTCACATGGGAGATATGGGAGGGCCAAGTTTTACTATAGATGAGAGTATCATCAAAGAAAACTAAGAAAAAATGATGGAGAGAAGGATGAAAGACATGATTCATAAGACTTTGGAAAGTGGAAGGAGCATTACACAATCCAAAGGGCATTACCAAGAATTCATAATTACCCTCATGAGTGTCAAATGTAGTATTGGGAATGTCTTCTTCATTCATACATATCTGGTGGTATCCAGAATGTCGATCCAATTTGGTGAAGTATTGAGTACCACTCAATTCATCCAAGAGGTCATCAATGAAAGGAATGGGGAATTTGTCTCTGATTGGTATTTTGTTGAGGACATTAAAATCAAGCCACATGCGCCAAGTACCTTCTCTCTTGAGTACCATGACCAGAAGGAAAGAATAGGGTCTAGTAATGGGACGAATAACAACGACTTCTAGTAATTCATGAACATTTTTCTCAATTTCATTGTTATGGGAAAAGGGATGAAGATAAGGCTGAACATTGGGAGGAAGACTTCCCAAGATGAGAGGGATGGGATGATCATGGACACCACAGGAAGGGGGAAGGTCTTCTGGAGTGGTAAAAATAACATGGTGGAGGGAGAGGATAGATTGGAGGCAGGGATGAACAAAAGGTGTCTCAACAACATGAATGAAGTGGATTTGGGATATAATTCTAGAATGAACTTTTTTAAGGAGCTTTTCCATTCAATGGGAACTGATGATCTCACGGGAGGCTACAATTATGCCTTGGAACTTATATTGTTGTCCCTCATGTTGAAATTGAATGGTTAATTTTTTAAGATCCATGAAAATGGGGCCTAGAGTGTGTAACCATTCGACACTAAGAAAATTTTCACAACCACCCATGACTATAGAAAAGATATGGGATTTTAGGTGATACTGACCAATTTGGAGTCACACGTTTTCACATCACTCCCCACATTTCATGGAACCACCATTGGGAATCATGATTTCAAAATTATTGAAGGCACATATGTAACAATTGACTTCTTGGTAAATGTTGTGATGAATAAAGTTATGGGTGCTACCATTGTCCACAAGGATGATGAATTTCTGATTTTTGATGTAACCAGTTAATTTGAGAGTCTACAGAGCATAGAAGCCAGTGAGGGAATTAAGTGTTGTCCATAGAGTGGGGTGAGGTCAGAAGGATGTTGTAGTTCCTCCACATGTGGAACAACAACATCTTCTTCATAAAGATCCTTAGTCACAACCATTAAAATATTTTGTTCCTTACACTTGTGCCTCAGAAAATATTTGTCATCACAATTATAACAAAGACCCTTGAGTTGACATTTATCCATTTCAGCCCTGGTTAATTTCTAGATCACGAGAAGAGGTGTAGGAGGGGGAAATTTGGTGGGTTTAGGGAGAGGAGGAAAGGAGGGTTTGTGGGTATGGAGGACATAATCTATTGGGATTCCTTGGCTTGTTGAGTATCTTCCAACCAAGTCTAGGGCAATTCCATGAGAACATGGGCACAAATTTCATCTTTCAGGGCACTGTGTTGACGGGCAAAATTGACCGTCCATCAACTGGGAGAGTGGATCCGGTCCAGGGTTGTATAAATAACCCAAGTCGTTTGGGATAACCCACCCTAATGGGTTTAGTGGCTCCGTTAGCCAATCTAAGTCCTAAGAAAACAAAAGAAAACTACTCTAAATTAACTAATCTAACTAAAAATAACTATTAAAACAAACTAATAAACTAATCTAACTATTATATATACAATCTACTATCTAATACTACACAACTATAATTCTATAAAATCAAATGTTCTATTACTAACAAAGTCAAATTAATTTACAAATGTACAACATTTACAAATTTCAGATTTGAATGAAAACCTGAAAAAACTCATTTGTAAACTATCCTAAGACAGCGAGACTGTTGTTTTTTTATTTTATAATTTTATGAAAAAGAAATAACATAAAACTAACTAAACTAAGCAACTAAACTAATTACTCTAACTACAAATCTAAACTATACATATATCTAACTAAACTATTTATACTATACTAACGAATTAACTATTAAATACTAAATAACAAAATGACATGAAGTAACACTCCAGGTTTGTCCTATGTATGCAATGATTGTCTTAGCTGAT
>ML850891.1:11282-31554 GCA_009831015.1 Picea engelmannii
CAGATTCATTAACAAAATCTGTGAGCATTGAGAAGTTCTCTTGGTGTAGAGGATCCATGGGTATTGTTGCCCTGGATTGTTGACTATGTAACCCTGTAACCCCCTGTGTGCAAAGAAAACAACAAGTGGGAGAATGTTGGGTATGTGTTATATTATTTGCACGAGTTGTAGTGTTTGAGCGCCTACGCCGGGCGCACAGGGGGGTTAGAGGGGGGTGTAGGGGCAGCGCCCCTGATTTTTTTTTTTTTCGGGCCGACATATTTTCGTCGGGCCGACATATTTCTGGGACGACATATTTCTGGGACGACATATTACCAGGATGACATATTTCCGGGACCACATGATATTAGGTGTTTTTTTCGGCACATGGTTTTTTGCCGATGGTTTTCTATTTCCGGTTAAGGAATTAGGGTTTTGGACTAATCTAGGTCATTAGGTTAGGGTTTTGGATGCAGCTGGCTCCTATATGTATATTGTATTGTAAACAATGTAACACAATGTATGAATATAATATATGCTGGTTTTCCCGGTTTGGGTTTCCAGGTGAAAAATCTCTGTGTAATGTTTGTATTTGCCATTGTATCTTTTCTGTTTTTTTCTGAATATCAGTTTGCAGTAGATATTGTACAAGGTTAGAATTTACATTCTGCACATTCCAAAACTAGCCAGGAGCCTAATATCTATAAGCAAGTTGGATGATGCAAGAGTGGATACTATATTTGGAAAGGGCACTTGCAAGATGGTACGATGACCAATGGTGTTGATGAGGGGAGTTCGATGTGGAAATCTATACAAATTGTTGGGAATCACTTATACTAATGGGTGTAACAGTTCTGTCTTCCTTGAGCAGACAAATAAATAAGACAAGACCAATACGGTCCCTGAAAATAAGATCATGCTGTGGCATCAAAGATTGGGACATATTGGAGAAAAGGGCCTTCAAACACTACACGGTAAAGGCATTGTTGAAGGTATGTCTAATTGCGCTCTGGATTTTGATTTCTATGAACATTTCATATATGGTAAACATAATTGAGTAAGATTCCCATCTGGAGCTACAAGAGGAAAGGGGATCTTAGAATTGATACACAGTGATGTGTTTGGACCTGTGCCTATTCCATCACTAGGTACGTCTGTGTATTATGTTTCATTCATAGATGATCTCTAAAGGTACACATGGATTTATTTTCTTAGAAAGAAATATGAGGTATTTGATAAATTTAAAGAGTTTAAGGCTTTGGTAGAAAATCAAACGGAGAAGAAAATAAAGGTATTGAGAACAGATAATGGTGAAGAATTCTGTGGAAATGAATTCAAAGAATTCTGTAAGAAGTGTGGTATAGTAAGGAATAAGAGTACTCCATATATTCCTTAGAAAAATGGAGTTGCAGAAAGGATGAACAATACACTGATGGAAAAAGCAAGGAACATGCTCAACGGTGTTGAGTTAGGACAAGAATTCTGGGTAGAGGCAGTGGGTACAACATGTTACCTGGTCAATAGATCACCTTCATCAACGTTGGATGATAAAACTCCACACGAGGTATGGACTGAAAATAAACCCTCTCTTCAACATAATAGAGTGTTTGGTTGTGATGCTTATGTACATGTTCCAAAGGAAAATAGGAGTAAGCTGGATAAAAAGGCTAAAAAGTGTATCTTTATTGGTTGTAAAGATGGTGTGAAAGGTTATAAGATTTGGATCCCAGAAACTAAGAAGAATGTTACAATAGGGATGTTGTTTTTAGATAGGTAAAAGATGTGTCCAAATAGGAATTCCTACCAAGGCAAGACAAACCTGAGAAAATAGAGCTAGAGTTGGATGATGCAAAATATGAATCATCTGAAGAAGATGAAGGAGAAGAAGAAGAATAACCTCATACCCCAGTATTGAGGAGATCAATGAGAGAAGTAAGGAAACTAGAAAGGTATAGTCCACCTGATTTCTGTTCCAATTTTGCTTTATCTATTACTAACGATGATCCTAGAACTGTCAGTGAAGCAGTGAATTTAGAGGATAGTAAACTCTGGAAGAAGGCCATGGTTGAAGAAATGGATGCCTTGGATAAGAATGAGGCATGGGATATAGTTTATTTTCCATCTGGAAGAAAATATGTTGGTAGGAAATGGTTGTTTAAGAATAAGTTTAATGCAGAAGGAAAAGTGGAGAAATACAAAGCTCGGTTAGTAGCAAAAGGTTATTCCCAGGTAGAGGGAATTGACTTTGGTGAGATTTGTTCTCCTGTTGCTAAGTTAACTTCTATTAGATTTCTTTTATCTATTGTTGTTGATTTCGATCTTGAAGTGGAACAGATGGATGTGAAGACAACATTCCTACATGGGGATCTGGAAGAAGAAATATACATAAAGCAACCAAAAGGATTTGTAGTAAAGGGAAAGAAAGAGATGGTTTGTAAGCTAAATAAGTCACTATATGGTCTGAAGCAATCACCTAGGATGTGGTACCCAAATTTTGACACATACATCCTTGGATTGGGATTTGTGAGAAGCAGGGCTGATCACTATGTATATTCCAAGCAAGTTGGTAATCACTTCATTTATGTAGTGTTGTATGTTGATGACATGCTGTTGGTAGGAAATAACATGGATGTTATCAAGGAGGTGAAATCACAACTATCCTCCAATTTTGACATGAAGGATCTCAGTGCTGCTAACTTCCTTATGGGAATGGAAATTAAAAGAGATCGTGCAAACAAGAAACTCTGGTTGAATCAGAGAAAATATGTTGAGACGATATTGCAGAGGTTTAATATGCATGGAAGTAAACCGGTCAAGGTTCCTATTCCTATAGGTGTAAACTTATCTGCAGATCAGTGTCCCAAGACACAGGAAGAAGAAGAGGACATGTCCCATGTTCCACATGCTAGTGCAGTTGGAAGTTTGATGTATACAATGGTCTGTACTAGACCGGACATTGCACATGCAGTGGGATTTTTGAGCAGGTATATGTCAAAACTAGGGAAGGAGCATTGGACAATAGTAAATAGGGTCTTCAGGTATTTTCGTGGCACTACCAACTATGGATTGTGCTACGAAGGAAGACCAAGATTGGAGAGAGTGGTGGAAATACATGGCTTTGTTGATGCAGACTGGGATGGAGATCTAGATCACATAAGATCTACAAGTGGGTATGTGTTTAACCTATCTGGAGGAGCAATCAGTTGGATGAGCAAAAGACAGGCTGTAGTTGCACTCTCAACTATAGAAGCTGAATACATGGCATCCACTCATGCAAGCAAGGAAGCAATATGGTTACAGAGAGTGTGTTCAGGTATTGGGTTGGTACAACAAGCAGTGTGATTATATTGTGACAGTAAGAGTGCATTCTTCCTAGAAAAGAACCCAACTTATCATTTGAAGACAAAGCATATTGATGTTCAGTATCACTTTGTGAGAGACATGGTTGAGGAAAAGAAGGTGTTGCTGGAAAAGGTTGACACTTTGAAGATTGTTGCAAATTTATTAACAAAGTCTGTGAGCACATAAAAGTTCTCCTAGTGTAGAGTAACAATGGATATTGTTTCCCTGGATTGTTGAATATATAATCCTGTGGACCCTTGGATGCAAAGAAAACAACAAGTGGGAGAATGTTGGGTATATGTTATATTCTTTGCATGTGTGTGTGTGTGGGCACGCCAGATTTGACAACTGCATATGATTTGGGTTGTTTTTGCTATGTTTAGTGGTTTTCTAAATTAATCCCAGATTAAGGGATTAGGGTTTTGGTATCTATGGAATACCCAAAAACATTGTATATATTGTATGGTGAATGGTGAAATTCGATATAATGAAAATAAGAAAGGTTTTCCTCGGTTGAGGGTTTCCGGTATAAATCTATGTGTACTATGTGTATGATCCATTGATTAATTTATGTTTTTCTTAAGAATATATATGCATTGCTTTACTTCACAGGTTTAAAACTTACAATTGCAATGGTGGAAAGCCATTCATGGATTAAACAAAATATTTCTTCAGAAAGTGCCCATTGACAAGGCTGCCCAAAAATTCAAAATCCTCCAAGCTCTGTAACTTATAGGTGTTATTTGAAAATACTTCGGAAATCTTGAAGGGACCAATCCATAAGGCTTCAAATTTTCCATGTTTGCCTTTGTCTTTCTTGGGGAAATCCCACTTGAGCACTAGATCCACCAGTTGGAAATGTTCCTTGCTTGGCTTGTTGTTAAAGGATCATTTTATCCTCTGTTGGTGACCATGAGCTTTATCAAGTAGTTTCTCCCTGGTCTACTGTACTTCTACCAACTGTTGTATCCTCCTGATCATATCATCAGGTTCTCCTTGGTATTCCTAGAGGAATTTTTCTATAGGAAAGGCAAGATGGGTAGGAAAGATAGGCTCAAGCCCATACACAAGTTGAAAAGGGGAAATGCCAAGTGACCTTTTGGTTGTAACTCAATGATCCCATAATGCAAATTTCAGCTTTAAGTCCAAGGCTTTCTTGTTGTCTTCTAACAATTTCTTGATGATATTTATGAGGCTTTTGTTAGAGGACTCTGCCAAACCATTCCCCTGAGGGTAGTAAGGAGTAGAATGGATTAATGTAATCCCATACTGCTCACATAACTTGATTAATGGTTCAGCTCTAAAGGAGGCAACATTGTCTGTAACAATCTTGCTTGGACAACCAAATCTGGCCATGATATCTTCAAGGAAGTCGATGATTACCTTGTGGGAGTCATTCCTTGTAGGGATGGCTTCTATCCATTTGGTGAAATGTAGCCAAAATCCACCTGTGATGACCACTTGAGGTTGGGTGGATTTCTCCAATGAAGTCAAGGTCCCACTGTTGAAAACGTCCAGAAACCATTACAGGTTTCAAAGGAAAAGATTAGAGTTGCTTCTTTCCAGAAAAATTTTGGCATTTGACACAAGCTCTAATCTTTGCACAAACATCAGAAAAACGGCTGGGCCAGAAGTACCCAGCTCTGAGGATTTTATAAGCCGTGGTCCTCCAAAAATGATGTCCCTTACATAAGTTGTCATGAAAATTAGTCATAGCTCTTTGGGCTTCCTGTGGGTCTAAACATATTAACAGAACTCCCAGAGGATCCTTCCAGTACAAAACCTGATCAATGAGACAATATTTGATCGCTTTTATTTTCAAATCTCTTACCTTGTTTTTTTCCAAACGATCAGGAGGCCTCAACTTTTGCAGAAAATATATGATGTCTTTATACCAGGTTCATACTACTAATTTAAGGCTGACATGATAGTCTTTATCAACAATCTCAGTTTGTTGATTTTTTGAGCTTATGTTCATGAAATTAACCCCTAAAACCTTATAGTTTGATTCAGCCAGCAACCTGGCTAAACCTTGGCCTTTTACCAATTTAGTGGGTTTTATTTACAAGTCAAACTCCAAAATTTTGAAAATCCATTTTCTTCTCCTCCTATCTATGTTGGGATGGATCAACACCTCTTTTACTGAGGTTGAGGGAACACATGCAATAATATTAGAATGCAAAACATAGATTCTGAAGGCCTTGATGGATATCACCAAAGCATATACCCGCTTCTCCATGACATCATATCATATTTTTGTATCCCTCAATGATCTGCTAAAAAAATAAATAGGCGGCTCTAACCCCTGTGTATTTTTCTGTAGCAAAACAACAACCAATGTATCAGGCGAGGCAAAAGAAAATATCAAAAATCCCTTAGAATAGTCAGGGTTGATGAGCATAGGTGCTTCAGTCAATGCCCCTTTGATTTGGTTAAAATAATTTATGGACTCAACAGTCCATTTCACCTCACTTCCCTTTATAAGAATGGTTGTAATGTGCTTAACCAACTCAACAAAATTAGAAATGAATCTTCTTAGACAATTGATTTTACCCAACAAAGACTGAACTTCTTTCTTAGATTCTAGAAAATATAGGGACTGGATGGCCTCAACTCTGCTTGGATCAATTCTTACCTCTTCTGCTGACACAATATACCCCAATAATTTTCCCTCCTTCATAGAAAACAAAGATTTCTTAGGATTGAGGGAGAGACCAAACCTTCTTCATTTTAGGAAGACCTTATTCAAATGATGAAAATGCTCTTTATCAGACTTTGAGAAAACTGTAATGTCATCTAGATATATGACTACAAATGTCTTTTTCTCCCCAATGAAGGCAATGTCCATGGCTCGCTGGAAGGTTACTCCTACATTCAACAATCCAAAGGGAATGTTAGAATACATGAATGTGCCCCAAGGAGTAGTGAGGGATGTCTTTTCTCTATCTTCAAACATGACAGAGATCTGATTGTAGCCAAAAAATCCATCAATCATGGACATCCTAGATGAACCGGTCACTCTCTACAAAATTTGTTTCATCTTTGGCAAGGTGTAGTTATCCTTTCTGGAGCTCCTGTTCAAATTCCTGAAATCTACAAATAATTTGATTTCCCCATTTCCCTTCCTCACATGCACCAAATTAGCCACCCATTTTGAATATATCAAGGGGATGATGATATGGGCATCCAACAACTTCTTCACTTCTTTTTCCATAATAGGTAGCATCCTGGGATTTATCTGTTTTAGTTTCTTCCTAAAAGGTTTGGCCTCTTCTTTCAAAGGGATCTTATGCTAAATGATGTTGGTGTCATATGTTCTTAAATATTCATATTTCCAAGCAAACACATCAACAAACTCCTTCAAAATCTTAACATGCTCAACCCTTTTCTCCTTTGACAAATTGCTAGATAATTTGACATCCTTGGGATCCTCCTTTGTTCCTAAATTGCATTCAGTCGCATCAACATCTTCAGTTGAAATTTTAACCTTTACAGTAACATAATTTTCGTCAAACAATGTCTCCAAGGGGACAAGTCCCTTTGGAATATGGTTTTTGGGTAACTGCACAATATGATGGTCAACAATTTTATTCAAAAAAACATCAGCAAGAGGGATTTCTTTAGTATCCTGATCCTGATCAATATGCAAATCATAAAATTCATCCACAGTCTCAAGAAACCTTTTAATCTCAAGATCATCCTAAAAACCCTTCCAATGTTTGACATTGTCAAGAATAGAGGATCTATATTTTATTTCCACCTCATACTTGAGTTTGGGGGGAAAAGGAACGTTGAACTTACTTACTGAAACAACCAAGGAATCTGCCACAATGTTCTCCTCTCTTGGAACAAATGAGATATTAAAATCCAAGAAGAAACTATCAACAAGATCCCAGACTTAATTTCTATAGGACCTTAATCTAGGGTGCTTAGTCTAATACCGATTTCTGACTTGATGAAAAAGCAACTCAGTATCTCCAAATGTTGCTAGCTCCTCAATCTTCATGTCTCTGGCTGCCCTCAAACCCAAAACAAGAGCTTCATATTCTGCCATATTGTTTGTTGCTTCAAATTAAAGCGTGTAAGGAAGAGATAAGTCTCTTGGGTAGGGGAAATGAAAACTACCCCAACACCAACACTTTCCCTAGAAGAGGCTCCATCAAAAAACATTTTCCAAATAGAGGTATTGCAAGGAGGGTCTTCACAAGAGGTGATGGGCTTATTTTTTATTTCAATAGGTGTTTGAGGAGCATCAATGAGTTGTAGAATATTTGTTCCTAAATTAGTATCAAATGCAAAAATGTGGTGGTTGGTAGGGTTTTCTTCATCACTGATAATGTAAGAAAGTTTTACTTCCCTATAAATCCTTCTTTGTTCTCCCGCAAACAAAGGAATGGTGGCATATGAAATATCCATCTGTAAATTCCCCCCTATACTTTTGATCCAAGATATAGACAAAAGCATTCCAAACTTAGGGGGTACATCAACCACCACAATATCCATGACCACACTCTTCAATGGTAACTGGAACAAGGAAAAAACCAAGTCTTTGATAACCCCAAGACATTTCAATTTTCTATAATCAAATGAGTACATGTCATGGTAGGTTTTTGTAACCTCCAACCCAAGCTCATCCATGAAAGTATTAGGCATGAGGTTATGAGATTCCCCTGAATCCATCAAGCATTTGTGCAACACTTTATCATGAATGTTCATTGATGTTTAGAAAGGAGGGGAGGAGTCATCCCTATCTTCTACCAAAGGTCCCAATATGACAACATGCTTTTCATATTGGAGGTTGAATGAGTCTGTGGAATAAGATACAGGTCCAAGCTACGATACTTTGGAGAGGTACCTTTTGAAATCCTCAATTTTAACTAGCTCCAAGAAAGGTACCTGAATTTTAATATTTTGAATCTCATTCTCAAAGCTAAAAGATGAGGGAGGCTTCAAAATCTCCTTCACTTCTGGGATAGGGATATTAATCACTACTTGGGGGATTTGTACCTCCTTTTCTTTGCTTCTAGTTGCCACACTCTTAGTAGGATTCTCTTCTCTAGTAGGCTGATCATGAGTGTCAAGATTTTCCTCCTTCTTCTTGGACCCGAGGTTGTATATATTTGGATTGCCACCTGTCCTTTCCCCTTTTCTTAGCTCATTTAGTTGGCTTCCCATGAGAATATCTTCATATGAAGATTGAGTTAAATGAGGAGATGAAGAGGTTTCACCAAGACAATGGATTTCAGGATCTACATCTTCTTCGTATCCTTCTTCTTTAGTAACAAGGTTATTTTGGAGAGGAGCTTGAATTTTTTGATCATCCGTATCCCTATTTATTTTATCTCTTTGGATGATATGAGGGGAATTATTTGGTCTTCTAAAATTACCCCTGTTATAAATATTATGGGCGTTCCTATAGCCTTAATTTCCTTCAAATTTCAATTTCTCCACTCCTGTAGAAAGTGATTTTACCACTTTTGTCAGCTCATCTACTTGAGGATGGGAAGCAGAGGAACCAGAGGCTGAAGCTTCCAAACTTCCCTTTCTTTTGTCTTTATCAATCTTACTCCCGATTTTTTCAACTTCCAATATATTGGACTCTACTTTAAGGGATGCATCTTGCATATGAGCTAAGGAGGTAGCTTTTCTTTCTCTCAACAAGAAGAAAAACTTAGGGTCAAAAGAACTAGAATAAGTAATCTTGGTAGAGGTTTCTGTAGGCTTAATTTCAGTGGGAATCTTATTGTACATATTATTAAACCTCTTTGAGAAGTCTGAAACAGATTCCCCTTATTCTCTCTTAAGTGATCCAAACTCTGTAATATAATAAAGGGAATCTTTTTTATCCCCCAAATGTCTCAAGAATGAATCATCTAGAGATTCAATCCCATCAATAGATCCAGGAGTCAATCCCCTGGACCATTTTGTGGCCTCACCATCAAGTCTCTGAACAAATACTCTCATCCATACATCTTCATTCTCAATGACAAGGTTATCTGCATAACTGTAAAGAGCTACAAGATGTTCCTCTGCAATTATGTCTCCCTCCCATGTGAACTTGGGCATGCACCTCAGGCAATCTCCAACTGGGAGGGAATTCATAAGCTGAGGTAGAACTAGAGGGGAATACCTAGAAGCCACTATGGCATCCATTTTGTTTCTAGGAGGATTAGCACCTGCCATTGGGATGTGAACTGTAGGAGAACTTGGGGGAGATGGAGATTGGGCATGTAGGACTGCATTTGTGCTTCTAGGAGAAAGAGGAAATGATTTAATGTTGGAGGAGAATGGTATAGGATTCAAGGGAAAATAAGTCTCCCCCTCTTTAGATACAACAACTATGACAGGAGGAGGAGTAGGAAAACCTAAAGTGGGAAAATCTTCTAAGTTCCTGGGTCTAAACCACTTTACAATATCAGGGGAAACGAGAATTTTAAAACTTCCTCCTTCCAAATGAGGACTAGAAAGGGGGAGTTCAATAGGAAAACTTCCAAAATTTAAACTTCTGTAAACTCCAACATATGGTATAACAGGAGAAGTAGATGCAACTACTAGAGTTTTAAAAGAACAAGTTTGTAAATTACCATAATCACTTGGTATAGTAGTTGAAAGTCATTCTTGAGAGGTCTTACCTTTCTTGATAATATTTTTTGGGTCAGCTTCAGGTGTTTCTAGAGGAATATCTGGAGTAGACCTCGTGTGTATGCCTTTGGGAGCCACAACTAAAACTGTGGAGTCGTCAGGTGAAAGTTTCAATATTCAAGGTACTGATTTCTGATGCACCTTTAGAATCAAAATTTATTTGTTGTTCAATCCCAGAAAAATGTCTTCAATTAGTTTCCTGACAACGATGCCATGAATGTTTGCACTAAAAGTTACCCTTAGATTGCAAGAGGATAAACCTAGTACCCATCAAAAATTTTGGTGGACGTTGGTTTTATGAATGGAGGGAAAATGGACAAAACTCAGTACAAGAACGATTTTAACACAAAAACTGGACAAGAAATGCACAGGGAAGTGAGGTCCTCATTAGCTTCAATCAGTGATTTGACTTTAAGTGTGAGTAGAAGGAAGACTTAGTGAGAGAGGTGAAAAAGACTGCTATGGGCATTTGACCTTCAAGCATCTTGGTGAAGAAAAGCTCAGTCTCAAGAGCACTCTTAAACTCAAGTTTCATACACTGAAATATGTCATAGCAACATAATAATCAAACCTACATTACCATGCAACTACAACAACTCGACGGGATCCTCCATGCCCGAGCCTTTTAGTGTAAGGGGAAATAAGATAACAAAGAAGCTAGCTAAAAATGGTCACGACAATATTGTAATCAAACCTACATTACAATATAACTACAACCCTCGATTGGATCCTCCATGCCCGAGTGTTTCAACACAGATTTTACAAAGAGATGAGAGAAGCTAGCTTCTATTAATGTGAAAGTCTCAAGTTTGATACATAACCAAAGAACAACTCTGGTATCAAAATTACACAGTAGGGAGCTCTTCTCAACCATTCGGCGACCTTAACAAAGTATCAAAATGATCTATTTATACTCATATTAGTCTACAACTGTCAGGAGTGTGATATGGAAATCTCATTCAAATCTTTGCATTTGAGCAATCCTCTGTCAGACTGTGCAAGTTTCCTTTTGTTAGACGCAAACCAAGTTCAATATGGGCCTATAGAGAAACTGACCATTGATGTACCTTACTGGCAGTCCTGCCTCCTTAGCCATAACTTCCGAGCCTTCCATTTATGGGTTGAGCTAAGGTTTCATCTACTAGTCCCTACTTCATTAACTGGATCTTCATCGGGATTGGAGCGTGACAGGATGAATAGCAGAGGACCACCCATCACTACTATATTGGACGCTGAGGTCATGAAAGTCAATCCTTGTTCATTGGCTGACCCCTCCTTGGGATTGGAGCACGACGGGATGACTATCAGGTGACCACTTGTTGACATTGGATAAGGCATTACACGCACATGTTCATTTTAGAGTCGCGGGAAGCGATTTGGACCAACATTGCTTTCATGCCCGAGACACACCCCCTTTCTCCACATAGCCTCCCACAAAAACTATGGTTTGGGTTTAGGCTCGCCCTTTGGATTTTGTCTTCCGCATAGCTTGTGGCACCGAAAATATCGACGACCGTTGATTTGGTCACGATCCAAGATATGGGTGTGTCAACTATTTTAGTGCCTCCGCCAAAACTTTGTCCATATGCTAACCTTGGAGTCCCTCCAAATATGCTTGGATATAATGCCACATCAAACCTGGACAAGGGATCTCGATCACTGTAGACAACACCTGCTCGCCTGTGTTCATGCTTCTTTTTGTGATAACACATTCAATGCTCAAGTACCTAGTCAACAAGCCAGTGTTGGGGGGGAGAATTTGCAGATGGCTATTGTTGTTTTAAGAGTTTTATTTTGAGATAATAGTGAAGCCAAGGAAGTTGAATGTATGACCTGATCACCTGTCAAGGATCATGAATGGGGAGGAACCTACAAATCTAGAGGAAAATTTTCTGGATGCATAGTTATTTTCAGTCCATATCGCCGATGAATACTTCACATACATTATCTAGTACTTGGTTACAGGGACTACACCACATGAATATAAAACCGCATAAAATAAAAACCTGGTAGTCTAGGCTACAAACTATCAGCTGATTGCATGACACTTATACAAAGTGGGCGCAGATAGCATTTTGAGAAGGTGTGCGCTAGAACATGAAAGACCAAGGATTTTAGTAGAATCCCAGGAGGGAATAATAGGATGAAGTTACAAAGGAAAAGATACCACACAAAAGGTATTGTGTGCAGGACTATGGTGGTCGACCATTCACAGAGACTCAAAAGAGTACTACCAGAAATGTGATGTATGTCAAAGGGTTGATAAACATAATAGAAGGGACGAGATTCCCCTGCGACCACAGGTAACTTTGCAGGTATTCGACAAATGGGAAATAGACTTTGTGGGACCAATCAACCCAACGACAAAAAGGAAAAGAGATAGGTACATTATCACCGTGACAAAATACCCGACAAGATGGGTGGTAGCGACACCAGTAAAACATTGCAGTGCAGAAACAACAACACACTTCCTGTTTGAACAATTAATCACTAGATTTGGTTGCCCCAAGATTTCGATGAGTGACCAAGGCAATCACTTTATTAACAGTACTATTGATGCTATGACTAAGGAATTTGAATTTCATCATCAAAAGAGTACACCATATCATCCCTAAGCAAATGGAACAGTGGAAGCCTTTAACAAGATCCTTGAAAATGCACTGACGAAGATCTGTAATGTTAATAGGGATGATTGGGACCTGAATATACCAGCAGTATTGTGGGCATACAAGACCACATGCAAGAAGTTGATAGGACAAACACCATTTATATTAGTATATGGGCAAGAAGTAGTAGTGACACTATAATTTTTGGTACCCAGTCTGTGTGTAGCAACAATTACGAACGTGACATAACAAGGCATAGTACAAGATAGGATAAATCAACTAATGATCATGAAGGAAGATAATATTCTAGTAGGTTTCTACCAAGAAGTCTAGAAAGCAAGGGACAAAACTTGGCATGACAGACATATCAAGAGGAAAAATTTCAAGGAAGGAGACTTAGTGATGATGTATGACAGTAAATCCTTTTAGCATCCAGGAAAACTTAGAATTCATTGGTTAGAACCATACGAAGTAAAAACTGTCACAGATGGGGGAGCTGCACAGTTGAAGGATTTAGGAGGCATAAAACTCAGAGGGATGATCAATGGGAGCCGACTGAAACTGTATAGGGATAGTCGACCCTGTAGTACTTAAAAAAAAAAAGATATGTCACGTCATACCAGACATCACAAGATAACAAAAGAGGTATAGTGCACTGAAAAGAGAATGAGCATGACACTCAACAATGATAGGTCGATGGAGAAAAGGCCAATGGTCATTACAAAGAGAAAACAACGGGAAAGGAGGATATAGAAAAGAAGCGCCAACTGACGACGACTACAAAAATTGAATGGAAGAAATGACTGACAAAATGCAACATTAATCGCCGCAACTAGAAACGCAAGGGAAATCAATGGAAAGTACACAGAAACTAGTGGTTCAATTAAAAAACAATCACGGTAACGTCTTCGACAAGCTTCACGTGACCCTGATACAAATAAAACACACAGGAATGGAAATGTTATTGTGAAATCAAGAAAAGAACAGAGTGGTAGGGGATACGAAGCAGAGAGTTAAGGTTTCATAGGTTCCAGAGACCAATAAGCTCGGAAAATGATATCTTTACCACCATGACAGCACCCAAACAGTGAGAACTAATCCATACTACCGGATAACCTCGAAGCAGCACCAGAGCACCATCACATCCACATGAAAGCGAACAAGAACCGTCTCATCCTCCATAAGTCGTCAATGTGGACAAAATCGTGTTGCCTGATATAGCACTAGCAAGCCCGACACCCATTATGGAGGAGACCTAGCAGACAAAACCAATGGGCATGGACATCGATATGCTGGGAGAGGGATAGGGCCAATCGGCTGAGGACGCAGGCAATCTATGACACCCCAAAAACCCTGAAGAAGCCCCGAGATTCAATGGGATGACCCCAAATTAGGAAGAAATGGTTGTGCCAGAAAGATCACAGAAACCCATGCCAGAAAAACCACATGAGGGAATAGTGGAAGATTTCATTGGCCAACCAGAGAAATATACAGAGGAAAAAACAATGGAGGTTGGAACCTCGAGTCAGAAACCACAGTCGAAGTTCAAGCAAATGGTACCAACGTCACCACATAGGCAACCCACTGCAATTATTGTCTTGTTGTGCATTCTGGAAGGGGTATGTATAACACCAAATCTGTTAGGCCATGCAGAGAAATTAAGGTACTCAGACCATGACGTGATAGACACAGACAAGTTCCCAGAGTTTTCCAAGCAAGTCTACCTACAGACTGTAGGTATAGGACCCTTTGGAAAACCAATTAATCAACCAGTCCAGTGGGCAGCGAGACTAGCCAAAAATGGGATTCTAGGCCTTTTGGAACTTCCACACTTTGGGAGGGTCCAGTTGGCAAATAACTGCGTCAAACAACTAATGGAAGTCACACACGACGGATACTTGTGGCTGGAAAAGCTCGTCTCAATACACGTAGAGCTCATCACACACATCACAGGGTTTCCATCATGGGGTGAGGATCTCGCACAGTTCCTTGAGGTAAAAAAAGGATAAAGCATTGGCCGAGGAGATGAAGAAGAAATATGGCACCGAAAGGGGGTCGCGTGGAATCATCATTAAGCATATTAGTGATGCTGCGACAAGAATGGCTACAAAAATTATGGCATGCAAATTAATCAGTAAATGTCGCAAGAAGGAAGTCCCAGCCAAGGTTGTCGTAGTTGTAGCACAATGTTCAGAGGGCACCGCACTCATCTGGGCCCCTTATTTGTTGAATCTGTTCCTAGACGATTGCAAGGATGCATAGGATCTGGGGACAAAATTTCATTATTCATGGCTACTCATCCTAATAGCCTTGATCGGATGGAAGGATATGAAGTATTCATTTTTTCCATTAGACGCAATCCCTGCCACAGAGCATGATACTTATCATTGGGGTCCACTTTGGACTCAAGGAACATAAAAGTGAATGCAACTGTGTTCGAAGGCTACCTCAACGACATACAGGAAAACATCATCAACACTTGGAGAGTGACATCGGAAACAATCCCACAATATCAGGGCATAGCCAACTTCAAAGCCACTAGACATGTGATGTGGATTCAGGCGCAGAAATACCCTGACAATCAATGGCTACAACTGCGCTATTGCATCAAGCAGGTAGACATAGAGATGGCCATTAAGGATTGGGAATATGACTGAAGGATTCTAGTCCTCATTCGAGAAATACCCATAGAAATAGAGGAGTAGGAGGCAATAAAGGAACACACACATGTCGAGGAAGTAACAGTGCCTAAGAAACCTAGGACAGGTTAGAAAAAGGCACAAAAAAAAGGGGGACATCCAAGACAGGCGTCCAACCAAGGAAGAATAACAACACACAGGTGCCATAGGTACAACAAAAATAGGTTGAGACAACAGAAGTAACTACGTCAAGTGCTACTTTATAGGAGAAAGTTCAGACTAAGAGGCCAGTCATCCAGATGGGGGGTGCGAGAAAGAAGGCAAAGGCACACATAATGCCCCCAAAATATACGATCACCGAGGATGATGCGGACATGGTGGCCCAAATGATCCATGATCGCACAGTTGAGGATTTCGAGAATGGTGCGTGCCAAAGGGACATAACTGAGGAAGAGTTGGAACACATAAAACAAATCCTCAGGCAATTCGAAGAAGCACAGGAAGCCAGAAGCAGCGAAGGAATGGTCCCATCAACATCACAGATAAGAGGAAAAGCTGGATCAAGCGAGTAGGACAGGATCCCGACAACAACATAGATGAGCTTGAAATTTCACGTCACACCCAACATGATTCATATGGATGAAATCATGGGGTAGACACCCCTAAAGGACTTGGCTCAAATACAATTGGTATTGACATGGATACCAACCAAGGCCTTGTAAAAACTGCAAGTCAGCATCAACATCAAGTCAGTTGGTATGAGGTACAATCTCGTGCATGCACAGATGCATCGGAATTGCAGCAGGAAAAGGACAATCGAGACGCACTGGAATTGGTCCTCGAGTAGGCTAAGATCAAGACCAAAGATGAGAAGGACCACGCGAATAGGCTAGAGAAAAAAATTGTTGTAGCCTATGAGAAAATCCCAAAGAATGTGCAGATGGCCAAACTCATAGCGACACAAAATATTGATGAGATTGTGTAGACAATTGATCAATACCAATAGGAGATCAAGAACCTCCAGGAGCATCTCACACCTACCACTCCACTAGAAGTGAAGGAGAAAAGGAAGCAGGAGGCAACAACTCAGATAAAGGAGAGAGAGCGATAAGCCCACATAGCGATCGACTTGTTCAACAAAGCAACACAACTCTGAAAAAAGATGGAAGAGGATCAATAGGTCCAACAGTGGGACCAGGAAGGAGAAAGGATAAGCACAACTATCCAGGACTTCAAGCAGAGGCAGAAGACAATGTCAATCAGAGAGCACATCAAAGGAGCGCAGGAAATGAAAAAACTGCAAACAAAACTCATAACTACATAGACACAGAAAAGGGAGTGCCAGGCTCAAATGGAACCGCTCCAGGAGCGAGCAACAAATGTCATTGCATAGGCGGAGGAAGCCAAAATGAATATGGCACAAACCCAGGCAGAGTGTGAAAGGATGGTCAGTGATGAGATTGCAGTGCATGTATTGGACGCACTCAAGGAGAAGACCGTGTAGGCCCAAACACAAGTAATAGAGCTCATGGAGAAGTTCCAAGCGATTGCAAGAGAGATCGATGAAGCAAACTAGGGTTAGGTGGCTCGGGACTAGCCACATATCAGTGTTGGGGGCCTGTTGAAAGCACGCCGAATCATAAAGAAAGGTTATTTTGGGAAGAAAGGCATGCAAGAGGAAAGCGACAACTGTAAGGAAAAGCAGCATGTGCGCATGCATGGAATACCTAACGATGCTAGGGTTAGGGTTTTTGTAATACATTGTAATGACTAGTGAGCCAAAAATATATAATTAGTACTAAAGAGGAAAATATAGAGAGGAGAGATGAAAGGCTCAGACAAGAGAGGAAAGGAACAATGTAAAGAATGTACGAATCCTTAAGCTGGTGAGAGAAGGAAGGAGTGAGTGACTCAATCCTGAGGGTTAGATCGCAGGCTGAAGATACTGGTGTGATCTAGTCATCCTTGTAGGAATCGAGGAGCTACTGAGGGGAGGAAGAAGAAAGAATGTAAACACGCGTGGCATGATATATTTCTAAACCATAATAAAATCCTAAGAGCTAAATCTTTGTGGACGTAGCCCAGTAGGGGGTGAACCACGATAACATTGTGTTGTGGGATGGAATGAATGTGTTTTTGTGTCTGATTAATTGATGAACATTAAATGAATGAAGTGATTAAGTAGATCCAGTATTTTACATGCGTACGTAGATTAAATGTTATAGCAAAATGTTAAATAGACTAAATAAAGGTTGTGGCATACAAGTACAAATCTCGCTCAGTCCCAGGTTGCAAACAACTGAGTATTGCAGCCACCGATAAGAGCTATCTTGGGTGAGACTATGCAATACAGTTTGTGTATTGCATTGCCTTCTGAGTAAGTAGAGGGGCCGATAGTCTTAAAGGATTTTGTTGGGAAGCTTCTTGGTAATGAACTGGGGTCAAACTGTAGTGGTAATTGGTTAAAGAGAAATATTATATATCCATAACCGAGAAATGAAGAGAGATAACCAACATTCCTCATTCCACTGAAATTTAATATATTTTTTCAATAGTTTCTCCATTGGCGCAGTGATTTGCACATACCCTTTTATGAATTTCATGTAGTAGCCTGTGTGTCCCAATGTTTCTCTCAACTGACGTACTAATTTTGGTGGTGGTAAATTGACAATCACTACAATCTTGGCAAGATCTACTAGCAAGCATTGTTTTCACACTATATGGCCCAATAATATCCAAAAAGGTGTCCCAAAGATGCACTTCTTGATATTTAAAGATATCTGACACTTCCTGCATCTTTCCAACATAAGCCTTAATACTTCTACATGATCTTTCAACATAATGTATATTGTCCAATCATCCAAATACACTTCTAAAAATTGATGGATGAATTATTTGAATGCAACTATGACTACCTTTGAGAATATTGTTGGTGCATTGTTTAGTCCAAAAGGCATGATTGTGTACTGGTAGGATCCCCATTTTGTGTTAAAAGTGGTCTTGTACCTGTCTTCTAGGGATATATTAATCTGATGGTAGCCTAAGAATCTATTTTTGAATGAGTATGCTTCCTGGCCTCCTACATTCTATAATACTTCATCCGTGAAAGGGGTAGGAAAATGTTCATGGAGGCAAGCATCATTCAACTTCATCAGATTGACACATATCCTTATGCCTCCTTTCTTCTTCTCCTGGACCACCATAGGGCTTATCCATTTTGATTCTTCTACTGGTTCTATGATTCCAACATCCAACATTCTGTCAATTTCAGCTTTGACTTTCTGCTTATAGATTGGGTTCAGTCTATACGGTCATTTTCTGAATGATCTAGCCTGAGGTTTGAGAGGTATCTTCATCTCTCCTAGCTCTCCTACTATGCCTTTCATCTCTATAAAGGTTTTTGGGAACAGTTCATTGTACTCGCGTGACAGTTCTGCTATTCTTTCTACTATCTTTTCATCCCAATAATCTCCAATGTTGGCCATTTTGGGATTGTCATTTGTCCCAATATTTACTTTATTCACCTTGATTGGTGTGAAAAATACTTATGATGCCAGAGATGGACCTTTCACCTCTCTTTCTCCTTCAATTTCTGTAATTTTAATGTTGCGTGGGTCATCTTCATCTGGTGCTTCTTCTTGTACATGATAGCATGACAATAGTTCTTTCATTGTCTATCTATTTTTTTGTTGATACTCTTTTATAAGTTCAACCTTTGGTTCTTGAATGAATATTACCCCTCTAATTTGTATGAGTTTTGAATCCATGTTGGGGTTCTCATGTTCAAATAAGAAAGTGACTATAAAATTATGTTGTAATGCTTTCCATTCTGCAGTGCCTCTACGCAATTCCTAGTCTACATACCAGTTTGTTGGAATTCCTTCCAATGTGTGAATAAACTGATGAGACTATTCTTATGGTGGTGTCATTTTCTATAGTGTTCTGCAATTTTCCAAGTTTTATGTTGGTGTCCCCTGTCCATCATATCTTCACAGTTGATTGCTTCCCTGTGCTGCGCCAAATCAGATGTGTAGTAATCACTTACATTGGTACTAGTCCTTGACTGTCTCTTTGTGCACACCCCACCATCTTACAGGTGTTGCCTTAAGTGCTATGTCCAGAGATAAGAGTCTCTGATTCTATAACATTTCATCTTCGTATTTGGTTAGGAATTATTCTAAGTCATTCACCCCATGAAAAGTGGGAGGTTCTCTTATCTTTGTACCTACCCATATTACTACATGGTCTATTCTTGCGCACCTTCTCGTGGATACTTCATGTAATCTCTGCTGCCAATTCTCCAACCATGTATATGAGTCTGAAGCACATGATGTGATACTTCTCCAACTGAGTACCCATCTGCAGTTGGATTCACATAATATTCTTCTCTCGCAGTGGTTCCGTATAACTGGTTGATTTCCTTGAGGTCTAAGCAAGTGGGTTCTACAAACCTTTCTCCTTCTGATGGATCTAGTGGCGCAATGAATCTGTACTCTCCTGAATCAAATGTCATCTTCCTCTTCTTCAAATTGATTATGGACTAATTGTCAAACACCCAATCCAACCAAGCAATGTCGGATAAGGTGTTGTGCCATCCACTATTTCTATCACTTTGAAATTGGCTTTAGTGCGCACTCCATCCAGATATATTGTCACACCCTTTAGCCTTCCAATTGGCAGAACCATGTGTTGATTTGCTTGTTTGAGCTGAACAAGTGAATATCCTAATTTGGGATCTCCCATACATTTCCATGTCTTCTTAGGTAGCACATTCACTTCAGAGCTTAAATCTAGCATAATATCCCCCATGTTGAAATCTCCAATGTTGGCATTCAGTATGAATTCTCTTCTTGTTCTCCTCCTTGTAATAGATGATTAATTTTTTTCTACTCTATCTTTCCCTCTACGTCTATGTTACATATTTCTAACATATTTTGTAACACTTTAATAGATGATGGATCGTTTAGTAGTTTAACACAAGATTGCAAAAAGGCCTTTATGGTACTTACTTATCCTAGGGGTTGTGCTTCATTAGTGTGATCTAACGATGAAGGCACATCGTAC
>ML850893.1:21194-31553 GCA_009831015.1 Picea engelmannii
GGCATGCTTGGCCCTAGGGTGTGAACTGTTATATTTCTTGTTCATATATTGTATATCTTGTACTTAACTTGTGTATCTTTGTTGCAACATTGTATAATCTTGTAATAAATTCTAATCTTTGGGGTCTGGGTAGTTTGTTTTGACTTAATTGTAAACCTTATTGTAACGAATAACCCTTACACATAGTTGACCCCATTGCCCAACCTTAGGCACTAGTCCTTAGTTGACTTAGGGAAAAGGTTGCCTGACATTTAGACTTAGACTTGCACCTGCATTGCTGCTTGTCATATAGGCTAGTTTTCCCTTTGGCCTATAACGAATTGAAACTAACTCCTAGAACTGTAATTAAAATTAACTTAGTAACTAGGGACAACCCCCCTTGGCTTCCCTAGGAGTAAGCCTAGACGGAAGAAGCTCCTGTCAAAGTGACAGTGTGGGCAGGGGCTTAGACACTGTGTCTCCGAGGGCACACTAAGTGAGCCGGACTTAGCTCACGTTTGCAAGTGTGCATAAGGGCGACAACACCACTTTCCATCTTTATTCCTTCCTGTTATCGCACAGTTTGTAGCTGGGTCAAATGGCTATAAGATAGAGGTTCAAACTGGCGTAACAGGAACCTATCCCACCCAATGTCACCTCGATGGGAAGGTTCTTTCTCTTTAGCGAGGTCAGGCCCAGGGGAGACATCCCTGGTGACCTGGGGCTTTGAAGAGGCAAAAGTGAAAAGGACAGAAGTAAAGTTCCCCCTTCACAGATAACCACCAAAATAGATAGTTCGACTAAACAACCAATAATGAAGTGAAGCCCCAAAGGAGAACACCTGCCCGGAACAAAGCAACAACAAACCAATATATGCAAGCTATAATTCAATGCGTTAGTACTTCATAAGACTATCTAATATTTAAATAAGCAATTATGGCAATAACTATTGACGAAGTCAATGTTTATCAATATAGAAATGCAAATAATATCACTTCCTCAATAGATACTGAAATGACATGGCATTCAATGTAACAAATCAACACATCATCAATTAATGCCTAAATCACCATTCAATTTCTCTTAAAACAAGACGTTGTTGCATAAAGATGAAATATTCAGGTGTGACGTCAGCAACTTAGGGTTAGCAGTTAGTTAGGGTTTCAATTTAGAAAAGAGTTTGAGAGTTGTTTGATCACTTCACTTCAACGCTGGAGGTCTAAGATCAGTGCCTTTGGGCTAATGGAGTCAATTTAACTGCTAATGGACCCTCGCAAGATCCTATGGCTAATGCATAAGATGTTATCCCTTAAAATCGGGGATAACATCTGGCTCCAACTCGATGACATGTGCTCACCGTAGAGCGCATGAGAACCTCAACATCTCTGGCATAACCTGCAGACCTGCTCAATCTCGATAGGGGCATTAGTAACAAAAATGGGGCGGTAATGCCACCCCAGCATGCATAGATATATATAAACTGAAATAAGACAATCAATAATGCAAATGTGAAAGAAACTAACATGAAATGCAAATGGTATAATACACAAAAAATGCCTACATACCTGTACTACCTGTGAAATCATGTCCCCCCACCTTGGTGGGGTTTGAGGAGGTGCTCGCTGATAGGTAATGGGCGCTTTCTTCCCTCTAAAGTGGATAGATAATATGAGTCATTAACTGATTCCATTCCAACTTTGAAGGGTCCAAGCCATGACTGAGTGCTTCCTTTTACATTACTCGGCTCTCCTTTCTGGGTATCCCACATCCATACCATGTCTCCCTCCTTGTACTTTTTGACTTTGTATTTGGTCGTTCCTTGAACAACCCTGGTGTATTGTGTAGAGGGAGGTGGGTGAAATTCTGCTATAAACATTTCCTCCTAGGAAGGACGAATCCATACATCATCTTCCACCTTCTTTAGTATTTTTGCAGTCTCGGATTCCTGGCTTTTGAACTCATCCAGGAGTTGTTGGTATTCCTCTTTCTTGATCCATTTAATCTGATTAGAATTTTCCTCCTTTGTAAAAGGCGTATCTTTTGGAGAATATTTATGAGGAGTCTGTCTGGTTTTGTCACGTGCTTTGTCATTTTTGATGGAATCACTGGGCTCTTGCACGTAAGTTGTAGTCACAGTTACATTCTGGATATGACCAATAGTTCCATCTTTCAACGGTTCATCTGATCCTTGGAAAAAGTTGTCAAATCGCTCTTTGACAGATGGTACCTTGATGACTTCTCTCAAAGGGATGGTTACAAATCTTGGATAATGCCCCTTCAAGGTCAAAGTTTAGGTTAACCCTTTTAGTCTTGGATGTTTTATGAAAGATTACATCCAAAGGCGGGTTTTGTTTTTGGTCAGCGGCAGGTTGGTTCAACTTCTTTCTTCTATACACCTGGAACTCTTGTTTCTTTAGCTTTTCTTTTGATTCCTGATCTAGTTTGTTTATTACTGCCATTCTGGCTAACCTGCCTGCTTTTTTTATGGCCTCTTGATGCTCTTCAGCGGTGATATTTATTTGAGGGCCTTCTAGAAGTGGTCTATATTGTTTACTTGTTGATGGCCACCATTATTGTAAGGACACTCATGTTCCCAATGTGCTTCACTGCATTGAAAACACCAAGGTTTTTCATCCACAATGACGGTGCTTGGAACTTCTATGTCTTTGAAAACATATTCGTTCCACTCAACGATATTACTTACTCTCTGTACTGGATAGCCATCTTCGTCCGAATCTTCAGAGGTATTAGAGGCATCTTTGGGATAATCACCCCAATCTGTGTCTTCTCCTGTCAAGGGAAAAGTGGGGCAATCTTGAAACAAGAATGGATCCATCGATTTGTAATTGATGAGCCATGAAATTACCATCAATTGACATCTTATTTTCCTTCTTTTTAACCCTTTATCATTTACATATAACCCTGTCTTATCCATTTTAAATGCCCATATGAAAAATTTAGGCTCGAGGTGATTTTCCAAGTGCATTTCTTAATATTTCTTTGAATTTATGATTAACGTTAGGGAAGTAGCGTATTTTGTATTTACTTTTGAAGTGACAACTCACGTGTGAACAAGTTGTTACAGGGTTTTGCTTTTAAGGTTCACATATTCTTCAAATCAAGGTCATTGCACATCCATTGCCACAGATTCAGAGTCATTAAATGTTGATACAGTTGCGGGGTGCTCATGTGTTCAAATCTGTTACATAATCAGACCTGTAGTAGCTTGCTACATAATCAGACCTGTAGTAGCCTGCTACATAATCAGGCCTGTAGCAATGTATAAGATATATCAGCTCAAGTATTCAATATCAATTCAACGCTAAAATGATATCAACATGAAACCTTTAGCGTGTGCCCATGAGTTTTAATGTGAATATCCTCAATGTGGGAATATATCAGCAATATAATTAAGAGATTAAAATCAGCAAGGCACAAAGGTATTAGCATAACTTAGCATCTAGCGAGAAGATAAATCAAAGGAAATTAATATTGTTATTTCCAGCATATGCCACACGCTTCAACAAGGTTCCAGCCACACTTAGCACGAGATTTAACACTTCAACATATCCGTGAGCTCACTCAGCATCAAAAGCACGTGATGTTTCCAGGAATAGCATAATAACACACTTGCATATAATAGTTCAACCGATTCAACCATAAATCCATGGAATCTGGAAGAGAGCCGACATCCTATTGGACAAGAACGGGTGCATTGATAACTGTTGGGCCAACTCTGCATATGAACCAATCAAATCACTGTGGCATATTTTAATTAGTTTTATTTTTGAACTGATACTCAGAATTTCTAGGGGCCTATCGCCCCATCTATGGAATGGACAGGCCCCCTCTATTTGTATATATATGTGTGCTTCTTAGGGGAAAGGGGGACACACTCTATTTTGCTGTAAGCTCTGTAAATTTCAGACTTTGATAAATAAATTGTTGCTGATTGTGAGTAATGTTCCCCTGTAAATTGCTACCTTGGTGAATTCGTGAGCTTAGGCACATGCCGAGCCTTAAGGGGGCCCACTCAAGGTAAGGTATTGTGTTGCTGTTTAATTTTCTGCACATATTAGTTGTTAGTTTCAGTTCTGATTTTGCATAGAGTTTTCATTAATTCCATTTTGTCTTAGAAGTATGTTGTAGGATGGTCCCATGCTGCATAATGGCCACCTGCAATTGCTGAAGAATGATGAATAGAATGTGTTAGAACTCATACTTTTGCAGATTATTGATTTCCCTCTTGTCCTTTACTTATATTGACATCATCTGCCAAATCTGGGTCTGCATTCTTTAGCTGTAGCAATGTTTGGATTATCAATAATAAAATTATGATTTGGGGATGATGTAATCTGCTGGTATAGTTCCAACATAATTATTAAACGACAACTTTGCTTCTGAAATTACAGTATGTAAAATAGAACAGATTAGATAGCTTGCTTTGCTTTGATGGTGTGTGCTACAAAATCACTGTACTTGTGACTCTATGAGGTGAACATGCGAGGGAGTAGGGTTATGATAATTTAGAGACCTTACCCCAAGAGGTGCCACCAACTGGATTGGGGATTGTAAGCACTGTGAGTTCATCTTTTATTCTTTTCTTTTGATTTATGCATGGTTTAGTTTAGTTAGTATTTTACAATAACTTGGTGAAAGTTTTCTTTCTGTGTATATTGCATCGGGTCCCTCGCAAGTGTAAACTGAACCCCGGGTTGACAAATTAAGTGACAGAGTGTAGAGTGACACCAAATAATTGGGAATCATATTTATACCTCGTCATTTTGGCGCCGTTGCCGGGGAGGCACTCAAGGAATTATGAATTTTGCCTTAGAATCATTATAGGAGCAATACCAGTTGAAGGGAACTCTAGGGAAACGTCGACTAACCCTTTGATATCCATTGCTCAGGATGTTGTGCATTAAAATCATCAGGATGCATGAGTTAAGCTAATGATATTTTCTTTTGTAGCGCTATAAGAGCCACCCATGGTACTAATCTCTTTTGCAGAAAGCTTGGAAGGAGGAAGAGCTATTCCACTCGAAGAAAAATCAAGGAGAGGTTATTTGAAGAAGGTATGCATTATGAAATTCATAAGCCTTACATCACTTTTATTTGGAATGCATTGAAGGACATCTAAGTTTCCTGGGACAAGCGTGGAAAACTCTCATTATATCAATCTCATAGATAATGTGACATTTCATGTTCCCATGATGATTATGTCAAGATACCATTATCATTATACCACGTTTCAATTAGATATTTGATTTTATTCTTGCTTCAAGTATTTTTGCATTACCCAGATCATCACTTGGAAGAAATAGCTTGTTGATCAGACTCTTGTGGCATCTGGGATCACTGATCTCACCAAGGATAGAGTTCGGACAATCAAAATTCGGTAACTAAACGGATAGATCTTTAAAAACATGTTTCTAGGGTGTATCTTCCTACGAATCTAGTTTACAACCCAAATCATCTCATTCTGATATTGAACGAGAAAGCTATGCCCTAATTACTAATTCCCTATCTTGCACTGATACAACTCTGTTTCCTAGGTCGTTCTTTAGTATATTTGATCCATCAATTATTCAAGTTTGCAAAACCTGTTTCTATTGGAGATACCTACATAAATATACTTTTATCTCCAATTGGAATCAAGTCAATCTATCATCAAATGAAAAGTTAAGGAAAAAACCATGATTGTTGGTCAACGCTGGAAATAAAGAACAAGAGATGTCTTATAGCATGTTTCTTAACACTTTTTATATCATTTCAAATCAATTTCAGAACATGTTTGTACTGGAGATAGCCCTATGGATATACTTTAACTTGGCTTTGGAATCACTTTGATCATACATCAAAAGAATTTATAATCGAATTACTGTCGTGTAGTCTAGGCTGGCCACCACTCCTCGACATGTAACAATGAAAATTTTTCAATGAATCCTTTAAGAGATCTGTTTTATATGCATTAATTGCAATCATTTTGATGTTTATTGGAGGAAGAAAGTCATCATATTTATTTTCGTCCATAATCTCACCTTCTGTTGCAAGCAAAATGCTAGTTTTTTGCAAGTCAAAGAAGGATCATGAAGGTCAATCTACAAATGAGTGATTTTCAAAGACAAACTTTCACAAAATGGGCATGTGACCAAGACATGAAAACAAGTGCGCTATCATGTAATATTGAGTTCTTGAACGAGTTATGTCTAAAGTTTGTTCCAGTTGTCGACCAACACCAACATCAAGACTTTTTAGATGGACAAAGAACAAGACAATTGAAGAATTGATTTCCAAACTGAAGACTAGTGATATAGAAGTTAAATTCCATGCTACATCACTAATGGCATTCTTTCACAAGGATACCTAAAGCACCACAATATACCAATGCATTTTCTTCTTCCCAACTCAAAGCTAATTGCCTGCTAAAGTTAATAAAGTTTTCTTTGCCTATGTGGTCAGCTTTGAAAGCCAAGAATTTCCTCAGAATATCATTCATGTGACCACTACTATCACATCACGACTTCAGCCCACTTCCTTCCTCCATAAGACCTCCATAAATTCCTTCTCCGCCCACTCCTGCCCACCCAATAAAGTAATTCGTCTCACTTGCAATGCCAGGCTACCTATCTAGTTTCAATAGTTGTTGAATAAATGGAGCTTGTTGCTACCAATCCAATAAAGGTTTTGTTTCGCTATTTTCTCGTTGCTAATCTCGTCTAACACACCTCCTTCATTCCCAAATGTTTAACCATATGCTATGAATATTGCAGTATGTTTTCATCCTTAGTAGTACTTCACAGGCCCACTCTTTCTATAGAAGCAACAAGAATATCAAAGTTATAAGGACAATATTGGTACTGCTACACAAGAACCAGTACCAATAATCCCTATGGTTGTCACACAAAAACCAACTACAGGGGGGAGCTCATAAAAGAAGAAATAGGTGTTGTCACACAAGAACCAACACCTACCAACCCTGAGGTTACCACACAAGAACCAACCTCAGAAAGCTCTACTGTTGCTACACAAGAACCAAATAGTAAAAAAATCAGTTGAAGGAATTCTCCAAGAGGAAGAGACTGTCACCCCACAAGAACCTGTAGCAGAGTAAGTTGTTGCAGAAATGGTCTTTCCTCAAAGCTTCATGAAGATATCTCAAAACCAAGAGGAGATTTTGTTGATAGTCCTTAGTACAGATTCTCAAAGATGTTGCTCTTTTCCATGGGAACTTGTGAAGAATCTGCTATAGAAAATCATATGCTTGTTGCAAAGTTCATGAACTTCTTAGGTAGGTGCAGGTATGCTTCTTCTTTCTTTTTGTTTATCAAATTCATTGAATACTTTAGATTTGTATTTGGAAAACCACTTAAGCCTCTTTTCTTTTCAATCCTACTTCCTTACCATTTGTTATTTTTCCGAGGACGGAAAAAGTCTTCAGTTTGGGGGAGAGGGGTACCATCACCTTTACCTTCTTGGACCAAGCCATCATTTTTCATGCCCATACCATCCCTATCCTTGTTCAACCTAAAAATTTCACCACTTCATCTAAACCACAGCATTGCCTTACTCCACTTCCACAATTTAAATCCATTCCAACACCTCCCTAAATGTCCCAAAATGAGAAGGACCAGAAGTTGTTCAAGGAAGGACATTAGTGTTGCTACATCAAGCATCGATGCTGCTACACAAGAAGCAACATCAAGAAACCCTATTCAGAGAAAATGCATTTGACGCATTGATGTGCTTAGTTGTTGCAGTTTGTGCCCAATGTCTTAGCAAAGAGGTGCAAAGACAATTCTACTAAAAAAATTGGTACTGGGCTAAGAAGAAGGCTTTCAAACTTTCCTTTATTTATATGTGCATGTTTTCTTCCAACATGAAAATTTGTAGATCTTTATTCACATTGGTTCTTATGAGTTAATAATGGTCTTGAAAATGTCTTGGAATTATTGAAGTTAATCAACGTATTGAGTCTAGCCAACTCAATATGAAGAATAGTGGTTTTGTTAGAATTGGCTACTCTAATGAATCATAGGAGAGAGAATAAGAAAAATCTAAGACAACGACTTGACAGTGACACTGAGGATCCAAAGTTGAAGATATAGATGAAGATGCCAAATATGTATACAATAGAAGGTCTTGTTGCTGTCACACAAGAACCAACAACAAGAGCCAACTAAAAAAAGAAAAGAAAAAAAAAACATTGTTGTTGCTCCACAAGAACCAACAACAGAAAAATAAGTAGTTGATATGGACAAGCAGAAGAAATGAACATGCTACCTCACAAGAATCATCAAGCAAAAAATCAAGTTGAGACATATGGTATGAGGATTGCAAAGAATTTCTTGCATGTTGTGTACATTTTACAAAGGCACTTGTGGGGTTGTGAAATTCATAATTCATAGGATGTTGTGCACCACATATAATGCCAATAGAGTATTTAAGAATCAATTATGCTACTAGCCTCTTCATTGGCAGCCACCACTTCAAAGTCTCATGTTTCAAACCTCCTTCTGGCATGTTGTGCTCAGAAAAAGGCCATTTATTGGTTGTTCTGGATCCATCAAATTGATACAAATTGCCTCATGTAGGGTGGTCCATGGCAGCTTAGACTAACACAAGTACTTTGGGCATATGCAGACCAGCAAGCAGACCTAATTGACATCAAAGGCAACAACATAGTCTTGTGTCTACTTACCCTATTTGCTTGTGCTAATTTGAAGGAGACCACGTGACTTGATCTATGCTTCGAAAGAGAGCCATTACAGTGAGCAAAAATTTGATTGGTATGCATTAGAAAACGAGGAGCATTATTCAGTGTGTGTCCTCACAGCTTGGTTGTCACGAAGCAACAGGGTTGCATGAGGACATGCAACATATACAGTTTGGGGGAGATGATGAGCCACGAAATTACCATCAATTGACATCTTTTCCTTATTTTTAACCCTTTATCATTTACATATAACCCTGTCTTATCCATTTTAAATGCCCATATGCAAGATTTAGGCTCAAGGTGATTTTCCAAGTGCATTTCTTAATATTTCTTTGAATTTCTGATTAACATTAGGGGAAGTAGCATATTTTGTATTTACTTTTGAAGTGACAACTCACGTGTGAACAAGTTGTTACAGGGTTTTGCTTTTAAGGTTCACATATTCTTCAAATCAAGGTCATTGCACATCCATTGCCACAAATTCAGAGTCATTAAATGTTGATATAGTTGCGTGGTGCTCATGTGTTCAAATTTGCTACATAATCAGACCTATAGCAGCTTGCTACATAATCAGACCTGTAGCAGCCTGCTACATAATCAGGCATGTAGCAACGCATAAGATATATCATCTCAAGTATTCAATATCAATTCAACGCTAAAATGATATCAGCATGAAACCTTTAGCATGTGCCCATGAGTTTTAATGTGAATATCTTCAGCGTGGGAATATATCAGCGATATAATTAAGAGATTAAAATCAGCAAGGCACAAAGGTATTAGCATAACTTAGCATCTAGCAGGAAGATAAATCAAAGGAAATTAATATTGTTATTTCCAGCATATGCCACACGCTTCAACAAGGTTCCAGCCACACTTAGCACGAGATTTAACACTTCAACATATCCGTGAGCTCACTCAGCATCAAAAGCATGTGATGTTTCCAGGAATAGCATAATAACACACTTGCATATAATAGTTCAACCGATTCAACCATAAATCCATGGAATCTGGAAGAGAGCTGACATCCTATTGGCCAACAATGGGTGCGCTGATAACTGCTGGGCCAACTCTGCATATGAACCAATCAAAGCAGTGTGGCATCTTTTAATTAGTTTTATTGTTGAACTGATACTCATAATTTCTAGGGGCCTATCGCCCCATCTATGGAACGGACATGCCCCCTCTATTTGTATATATATGTGTGCTTCTCAGGGGAAAGGGGGACGCACTCTATTTTGTTGTAAGCTCTGTAAATTTCAGACCTTGATAAATAAATTGTTGTTGATTATGAGTAATGTTCCCCTGTAAATTGTTGTCTTGGTGAATTCGTAAGCTTAGGCACATGCCGAGCCTTGAGGGGGCCCACTCAAGATAAGGCATTGTGTTGCTGTTTAATTTTCTTCACATATTAGTTGTTAGTTTCAATTCTGATTTTACATAGAGTTTTCATTAATTCCATTTTGTCTTAGAAGGATGCTGTAGGATGGTCCCATGCTGCATAATGGCCACCTGCAATTGCTAAAGAATGATGAATAGAATGTGTTAGAACTCATACTTTTGCAGATTATTGATTTCCCTCTTGCCCTTTACTTATATTGACATCATCTGCTAAATCTGGGTCTGCATTCTTTAGCTGTAGCAGTGTTTGGATTATCAATAATAAA
>ML850894.1:8700-23331 GCA_009831015.1 Picea engelmannii
GGGGTTTTGCTGTACAAACCCTTGTGAGCAACTCAGTGGTGAAATATCCACTCACCTTGTTCCACAGCTTGGTCTCGGGGATGAAAGATTCCTCCACACCATTCTATTCTCAGCATATCTCTTCCTAGTGCTTTTGAAGATAATAGGGCCGTACTGTTTTGAGGAGTTTCAGCAAGGGCGCACCATTTTGAAGAGAAGGGTTCGATCTAGCCAATCAGGAGGAGCGTTGGGCATTTCATCAGTTGGGTTTTACTTGCAGGTGCTCCACCATCATTTTGAGTGCTTTTCCGGAGAGTTATCACCATCAGACATTTAGATTTAGACTGGGACGATTTGGAGGAAAGGAGGACGTCCCACCATTTTGTATTTCTCAGATCTAAAGAGATCCGCTTGAGATCTGGGTCTGAAACTTCACCCACAGGGTTCTCTTAGCCCGATCTACATTCCGGGAGAGTTTCAGGGCATTTGGAGGCTTTTCTCATCAGGGCCGAATCACCAAGGGTTTCAGCTATCCAGGAGGGCGCAGCTTCAGCAGAAGATTAAGAGTTTTGAAGGGTTTGCCTTGGACGTTGAGCTTGAGACTTCAGGAGGGTGATCCTATCATTCCTATCTATCATCTGGCCGAGTTTGGACTTGTTTGGAGCCCTCCTTCAGTTGGGCCGATTTGTAGAGGGTTTCAGCCTTCTAGTGGAGCGTGGCACTTTCCAGCTGAGGGACATTGGCATTCATTTCTGCATGTATTGGTCTTCATATCTTATTCAGCCTTTGGGAGGCTTGTTGTATCAGCGGCAACATTTTGTAGCAGCTCATACTTGTCTTGCATTGGAGCCATCTGAAGATTATTCCAGATCTGCTCATTATATTGTATCTGATTCATGATTCTAAAATAAAGGTCAGATTTATGCTTATGCTTTATATCTTGAATGTGTTATGATCTTCATGTGTTGGATGAATCTGTTATAATTGCATTTAATAACTCTATAACACCTACACATCAACAAATCAATGGTAGTTAGTGATTCCAAGCAAAAAATTTGGCTTGGGATCATTACAACTAGCTTCAAAGTCTTTATTATTTCAGAAGAAGATACAACATTACAATGCTTGCTTGTCCAAGATTTGACTAACTCATGAGGAGGTCGACCCTCTCTTAAATAGGAATGGAGGTGACAATCCCTAGGTAATGCATGCACTTAGGGTTAGGTTTAGGGTTTAGGTAATGCGTGAGGATGAGGGAGTGGCACACTAGATGAGGAGGAGATGCGTGGGAGTGAAGGGGAGAGTGTGTATAGTTAAGTGGAGGTGTAGATAGGTGAAGGGGAGTGGGAGTTAGGTAAAGGGGAGATGAGTGGGAGTGAGTGCGAGTGAGAGAGGGAGTTAAGGGATGCGTGGGTCCCTTAACTAATGCGATAGGGTTTAGGGAATGCGCCACTTAGGGTGGGAGTCAAGTTCCTTCATTGGAAACTCCTCCCAACTCCATGTCATCTAATTAAGTCAACCTCTCCATTAATTAACTCACCTTAAGCCTTTAGTCAACTAGGGACACACAAAAAACATGTCTAAAACATGTTCCCCAGTTCTCCTAAAATTTAGGAGATTTAATTAATTACCCCTTTTCCGTATTTTTCGAGTAATATTGATTTTTTAGTGATAATAATCACTTTTTAGTCTCGAAAGATGGGAAATAGGGGTTTACATCATACTCTGGACCGGAAAACGACTGTAAACATGGCATCTGACAATGTTTGATGCCATATTTTTTACATTTATTGACTCAGAATTAATAAATTCCATTTTTTGTGGGAATTTAATTAATTCACTAAAACTTAAAAAAAACCTATCAAACCTAGCCGCAATTTCCAAATGACTCAGACATTATGTCCTAGTATGAGCTCATATACATTCAGACACTAGACATTGGATTTTCCATGCCAAAACCTGCTTGCCACCACATACTTCGGCTTTGGAGCTAAGTCATTTGAGTCAAAAAGCTTAAAAATTATTTTTTCTTCTCATTCGGGCAAGTGGAAAAAATAATTAACAATTAGAAAAAAACACTCCAAAGTATGTGCTCACTCCTGGTCTTGGGTGGCCAATAGCCTTTTACAATCTCTCATACTTAGGACATTTATTACAATGGTGGAAATGCGGAAAAAAGGGGGTCTTTTAAAGACCTGATGAACTCTATACTCTGCAAATAGGAGCATTGCTTGCTCATTCTCTGGCGGCTCTTTAGAAATCCATCTTGTGTAAACTGGTGGATAACATTGGCTCCATATGGGGACGTGTGGTTGATCTATAAATCTGTAGGAGACCATGCGAGAATCCAGAATTATGCTTCCTGCATCATTGACGCATGTTAGATATCATATCCATATAAAACCAACATTATACACAATTTGCAAATGATAAAGCACAAATACATATAGTACAACAAAGCATATATACATGTGCATAAAATACAACAAAGGTGTTAGTATACATGTGCATATAATACAAAAATAAATGATATACATAAAAGGCAAAGTATAAAGTACAAAGATAAGGGTTAGAGAGTATGATACAGAAGATGCCCCCATGGGCATTAGATGACCTCTGTGAAGAACAACTTGAGAAGTTGGCCGTTGATTGGTAGGGCCAAATTCTCACCATCCAACCTCTTTAGATAGAATGAGTTTCTGCCAGCTGAACCCTGTATAATATATAGACCTATCCATAAGCTGTCAAACTTCCCATGGCTGCTTGGCTTTTCCCTTCTTTTATCCCAAAGAAGGACCGTGTCCCCATCCTGAAAGACTCTTTGCCGTGAAGACTTGTCAAAAGTCCTCTTTACCTTATCCCGATTCTTTATGCTTTGATCCAAAGCTTTCCCTCTGATTTCATTTAACTCTATCAACTGATCAATCCTGTTCTGCTGGAAATCTTCATCTAAACCATACTTTTGAGCAAACTGACACACTGGAAGCTTAAGATGAACTGGCAAGGTGGCATCAAGATCGTAGACAAGTTCGAAGGGGCTTTTACCGGTGGAATTCTTTTTAGTTATTCTGTCTGCCCATAATGCAAACTTTATTTTGTTGTTCCGAACCTCTTATTATCCCCTACCGTTTTCTTGAGAATATTAATTAAGTTTTTGTCGCTGGATTCAGTAAGACCATTACCCTGGGGATAATAGTTTGAAGAGTGGGACAACACAATGCCATAGTTGAAACAGAAATTAGATAAATCTGTAGAACTGAAGGCCTTGGCATTATTAGTGGTAATCTTGGCGGGCACACCGAACCGAGTGATTATCCTATCTTCAAGGAAATCCATTACTACTTTGTCGGTTGCATGCTTAGTGGGTATTGCTTCTACCCACTTAGTGAAATAGTCAGTGGCTGTAACTATCCAAGTAAAACCATTACTTGAATTATGTTTGAACTGACCTATAAAGTCAAGCCCCCACTGCTGAAAAGGAGCTTCGACAACCACAGTCTGAAGAGGCAAGGCTGCTAGCTTTTGCTTCCCTGAAAATCGCTGACACTGTTGACAACCCCTGACCATTTTGTGTACATCTGAGAAAATGGTCGTCCAATAATAACCTGCTCTGAGGATTTTGTGGGCGGTAATTTTGGTTGCAAAGTGTCCCCCACAAAATCTTGAATGGAAGTCAATCAAAAGTTTCTTAGACTCTAGCTCATCAACACATCTGAGTATCACTCCATCAGGGTTCTTCCACCCCAAGCCGTCTTGAGTGATACAATACTTTGCTGCTTTCAACCTTAGAGCCCTCCTCTTGTGACCAATCAAATGACTTGGGCAAGTAAGGTTTGAGGGAAAGTATATGATATCTGCATACCATTGATGTTGTTCTAACCTTTGAAGCTCTGATGATAAGGTTGGCCTAGTTTGGTTGGTTTGGCATACTAAGTCCAACACTTGTTCATTTCCCTTTGTGAGCATTTGAGCTAAACCTTGACCTTTAATCAACTTGGTGGGTTTTATTTCTAAGTCATACTCTTGTATTTTAGAAACCCACTTTCCTCTATCTCCCAAACAATCTTGTTGACCAAGGATATCCTTTACTGGTGCGTGAGGGACATACCCCACAATCTTTGAGTATCCTATGTATACTCGGAAATGTTTGAGAGATTTGACTAAGGCATATGCTTGCTTTTCCATACTTGTGTAGTTAAGTTCTGAATTCTGCAATGCCTTACTCATAAAAGCAATGGGTTGCTCCCGACCCTCATTATTCTTCTGGAGCAACACCCTTGCAATAGTATCCTTAGAAGCAAAGGAAAATATATGAAAATCTTTTGAATAGTCAAGACTAATTAGCACTGGTGAGTTGCCAATTGCATCCTTAATAGTTTTAAAAGCAATCTTTCCTTCTTCTGACCACTCATACTTAGGGTTTATTCAGTTATTTAACCAAGGATTTACACAAACATCATTGTTATCATATGAAGATCATCAACACTACACAAGATAGGAACCATAAGCAAATAGCTGAACTTTATTATAAGAAAGCAAGCACCTGATACAATAGAGAAGCAGATCTGAATAGATGGCTTCAAGGCAATACTAGAGATGTATACAAAATGCTCTCGGAGATACAAATCAAGCCTCCCAAAGGCTGCCAATAGAAGATGAACGCTCAACTGCGAGACCAGGGTTTCGGCCTCCCCTCAAGCAACTGGTACAGCCTTGATGACTGCTGGTACGACCTGCTGAAGGCAAAGGACACCAAGGGTTCGACTCTCCTGAAGATATAGACCTCCTGATACTTCCAAACTCTCCCCAATGATAGATTAGGGCAAGGGAAGCCTCCTCCTGAAGTATGAAGCTCAAACACTGAAGCTTCCTCAAACTGCAGAAACCCTAGGATGGTACGACCCTCTTGAAACCCTGAATATGGCCAATAGTACATCCTAGCTGAATGGGGCCTCTGGATCGTTTGAAACTCTCCCGGATGATAGATCGGGCATCCACAAGCATTTGAGAGAAGTCTCAAGATCAGATCTAGCATATAGCCTTCTAGATCTGAGATTTGCTGAATCTCCAAGTCGTACCCTTCCTCCTGAAATCGTCCCAACCTGCAGCAAATGATAGGGACGTGATAACTCCTCCAAGAAGCCCTCAAACTGACGAGCAAGGGCTTGCAAGCAAAACCCTAATGTTGGAAAACTCTCAAGCTTCTTCCCGTGTCTGGATCGAACTCTTCCTCAACAATTGGTGCGCCCCTGCAAGGAAACCCTAGCTGGTACGACCCTACTGATCCAAATGGTACGACCCTGCTAGTCCTCCTGGATCGATGATAGCTATAGAATGGTGTGGGTGGAGTATTTCATCCCCAAGACCAAGCTTGGAGCTAGGTGAGTGGAATCTTTCACCATTGAGCTGCTCACTAGGGTTTGTAATATCAAAACCCTCAAAACTGTATGCTCAAGAGCATCAACAAGCAAAATACCAAATCTAGAATGAATAATAGGTGCGCCCTAGCCTTCCCTTTATACTTTTCTTCTATTTCTCTGTTGAGTTAGATTAACCCCTAGGGTTAACTCCTAACTCACCCTCCAGCGCTTCTATTCCTCCATTGAGTTATCTTTTAACTCTTTTTCACCTTTTCATCAAGTCAACTTAATCATATAACTTTAGTTTGGTTGACCCTTCTCCTTAGTGTGAGACTATGGCCTAGTGGGGATGCCTAGGCCACTGAGTCTTCTCAATACCTCTTCAGCAAGAGGTGGGCGACATTACACAAGAGGGGTCTCTTGGTCTCTCAAGGCTATAAAAGAAACCTCTCACTCCCTCATTCATGACCTTCTCTCACAATACTGTTATGCTACCAAATTCTCCATCTCCTTCTCTATCTCACTATTGTCATCTTGCTTCACTGGTTTTGGTTCTTGAAGAGCTTGGAGCAACATTGTTGCTACAACCTCTTCCCATTTGATAATATAGAAATTGCTTTGGAGGATTCGGGGATTTCAAGATTTTTCTGGATGATCCATGTATTTGTGAGGTGATATCATTTTGAATCTTTATGTGTTTTGATCAATAGTTGCTTAAGTAAATTAGTTTACTAGGTTAGGTGAGGCAATAGTGTAGTTGCCCATCTATATATTTTGTGCATGCTTATAATATAAATTATGTTGTGTTATCTATGCATGCAAGATATTATTTGTTGTTCCATCTCACTTTTGGTTTAAGTTTTGCAGATCATCTCTATGGAGTTGTTGGGATAGGTTCAAGGACAAATCTACCTTCATCTTCATTTAAACTTCACAAGCATTTTCTGTTCTTCTTCCTCCTTTCACGTTCAGATTTTGGTATCTAACTTGCTTAGATAGGTCATTTAATCAATATAAAATTCTGTTTTTTATGTGCAAGAAGTTTCTGTCGAAGAACAGAAATTTCATAATCATTTGTGAGTGTGTTGCAGCTCAAATCAACAAGCAATAGCTTGCTGATTTTTGCAGATTCTCGCCAGGACAAGAGAGCATGCTGCCCAATTTCAAGCACAACACACCCTTACGGTCCTCCTTTCAAGAGTGGTAACAATTTCTTCCTCTTCTATTCTCTAAATCACTGTACTCAAGCCCAAATGAGTGTACCCAAGTGACTTGCATTCCTTTCCTTTCAGTTTTTACTTTGCAAGTTTAGCTAGATTTCTTTTCTGTCTTTCCTTGCTTAGTCTAGCTAGATTAGTTGTGATCTCTACATGCATGCTTAACTTAAAATAATCTAAAGTGGATCTCATAACATTTGCTAGCTTAGAGCTCGTGGAGGCTTAGATTAAATCTCTATTTTCAGTTGCATGCAAGTTACGTTTTCTTCAATCTTGATCTTACACACATGCATGCACATGCCAGTTACATAATCTCTTAAGTAATCGTCTTTTATTTTCTGCAAGTTATTTCCATTGCTTTATTTTCACATGCAACAATCTCACTAAGGAAATTAACTTGCAATCTCGTCATTTAAAGGCTTCAACCTTCACAACTTTCAGTTTTTAGTTTCACAAGCATTTTCAGTTCTTAAAATCTACATGCAATACTTCATAACTTAAGGACTTAATTTGCAACTTCAGTGTTTAAAGGCCTCAACCTTCATATCTTTCGGTTTCAGTACTTTGGCACTTTTTGAGCAAGCTACAAGCACTCAAACACATAGCAATACTTAGCTCATAGGTCTAATAATCAATTAATTAGACTTAATAGGACACCATTACCAACCATCTTCATCATTTAAAATGGGGTCGGAGAAAGGCAACAGAAGGTGCTAGCCCGGGGACGGTCTCACGACGCGTGACGTCCTTTCCGGGCTTACTCTGATCTTAGGGCTGACCTGCGAAGCTAGGGTGGGCCTCGTTGCCTAACTTCTTGAGCATCCAGCAGTTACTTGGTAACTGGGGGTGGAAAGTTTTGGGTTGACACCTAGGTAGGATTAAAATTAATCTTACTTAATCACTTAACTTAATCTTCGGTCTACAACGTTGGCATTTCAATTTCATACTTGCAAGCACACTGATCTCATTATCTTTTTATCTCATGCAAGTTAATTTATCTGTGAATATCTAAGTGGTTATATCTTTGTCATTTGGAGCACTTTACTTCTAAAGCTTTCATCTATCTTGTATTCTTGTATTTGTCGTGTGATCCTTCAAGAAGTGCGCATCCACCTGGAGGCATTCTCTTGACTGGGTCTTGAGTGCTTTGCGTCTTTATGCCATTGATAAGCAATCCAATAGAATTCTATCTATTGTGAGCATGCTTGGCTTGATGTGTTGATGGTCTTTGCATATTGAATATCTTCTTTTCTTGCACATTTCAAGCAATCTGTTAGTATATCTGTATATCTTGTATCTAGTCTAGTTTAGCTTTGTATATCTTACATATTTTGCTGTATCTAATCTGTACTTTGATTTTGTTGTAACATTTGTAACTTGTAATTATCTTGTAACGAACATCCCCTTAACTTAGTTGATCCCTTGGCCAATCTTAGGCACTAGTCTTAGTTGTCTTAGGAAAAGGCCTGATTGTCATACGTCACTGTTGCATCTTGCATTGCTGCTTAACATCATAGGCTAGATTTCCCTTGACCTTTTAACTTATTAAAACCAACTCCTAGAACATTCAATTCTAAATCTCATCTAGTAATTAGGGTCTACCCCCCTTGGCTTTCCTAGGAGTTAGCCTAGACGGAAGAGGTTCAAGTCAAAGTGACAGCGTGGACTTTGAACCTAGGCATTGTGCCTTCGAGGACACACTAAGTGAGCAAGACTTAGCTCACGTTTGCAAGTGTGTATAAGGACGGCAACAGGCCTAGTTTGCAATTGTTATATTTTGAAATGAAGGTTGTCCAGATCTTCCTTAAATATGAAATCTTTGCATTTAACATCCTTAAAACAGATTTAGAATTGATCTTTGATCTTTCATAGAAAGTGTGTTGAATTCAATTGCTTAACTCTAAGTCCACTTGCTTTAATTTAACCTTGTGTTGTGGATCATTCAAATCTTCTAAGGCTGATTGGAAATCTGATTTAAGTTGTGAGTTTTAAGCATTACTCATAAACACTGAGATAATAATAACACTAAGTTCTCTTTACCCCCAATTCATACTATAACACATTGATTTTAGTTGACCTTCAGGAAACCCCCCCTTGACAAGGACCATCCGTAGTCTAAAGTGAGAAAGGCAAAGCCATTGAGGTGATAGTGGTGGCTTACCTAAGTTTCCCTTGGGGTCTCATCTTTGTGCTTAGGAATTTTACAATGCTTTGCAATGTCTTTTGGGCTCATGCTCTTTGCTGAACATAATGTGACTAGTAATAATAGTAATATTGTCATCATTTCATATCATTTTAGTTCACTGCTACCAAGGGTTGGTGGAGGTGAAGGAAGCCCTCCACCTTCACATAACTTGACTTTTCAAAAATTGCTCAAAAAGTATGTAATAATCCTCCAAGTGCATTGGTGTTTATTTCAAACATCCTGGTAACCAAAACTTCTTCCTTGATGTCAAAAAGGGTCTTCAAGATACAAGAAGGTGGAGTAAAGCAGTGTGATAAGTTGATAACTGCTACATGCGGGGTCCCATTAGACAGTTACTAAAAATTGTTATATGGTGTCTATATATATGATGTAATTGTACAATGAATGTTTTGGGACAGATAAGAAGCAGTGTTGCACTTTCCCTATCTTTCTGTTTCGTTGTTTCCTTCTTTTACTTGTATGACTATATGGATGTATGAATTCCATGTTTATGTTCTTTATACTCGTTGTCTATGATACTACTAAAGTAAGACGTCAACAATTCCATTTAGTTAACAATGGTATTAGAGGAGATTAGGTAGTGATGTCGAGATGTCATATCATACTATTGTCCTTTGTTCCCTAGAGAATTCTGAAGCCATAGAGTGCAAACCAACCAAACATTTTCTGAATGATTCATTGATTCTCCTATATTTCTTGCGTTTGCAGGGAATGTGGAGTACCGTGTCACAAAAGAGGGTTTGATGGATCGACTTCAAACAGATATGAAATCGGCAGCACTGTCTATTCCTAAAAATTGCAGGTAATTATTTTTCCTGAAACTTAGTTTCCGATAGTCATGTTTTCTTTTATTTATACCAATTAATATGGTTCAAAAAATATTGGAAGTTACAGCTGTTAATATTTTATACAAGTATGTTACACAATGATCTAACTTCGTATTTGTAAATTAAAAAGATTTTAATCCCTATATGACTTCTTTAGGAGCTTTTATGGTTTGAACACAATACCTTGGTCCATACTCCATACTATTAATAGAAAACTATCTTACTGTTAGAATAAGGGAAAAAAGAAAAACAAAATGCTTTAAAAATTCTTTGTTTACTAGATCAGCATATAGAAGAAGAGATACAAACAGATCTGAATACAAACAATAATTCTGAGTATAAAGTAAACCTTTTAGCTTACCTCTTGATCAATGTAACATGTACCTGTCACATGTGTGGATGAATACCTCTGAAAAATATGCTCAGAAAAAGCTTAGGTTCATGGATCAAACCTCTAGGGTTTGATCTCTGTCAATGTGGACTGTGGGACAGATTTGCCAATGATATAAACCCTCAAAAGAAGCTGAAGACAGCAAGAACAAAACAGCAGGACCTCCAAGTAGATAACAACAATACTCTCAGCAGATAGAACCATCCATAGAAATAAAATAAAGCATAGGTATGAACTGGACAGCAAGTATAAACAACAGACCCTCCACAAGCAAAACCCTCCATACAAGAAAGAGGTCTGGACAGCAAGTATAAACCACAGAGGGACCTCAGCTACACACATGGCAGCTAGGAGGATAGGCCACGGCCTTCACACAACCAAGAGATAGCCCCCAAAAGAGGCCGTGGCACCTGTACTCAGGTCTGTGGCCCTAAAAGGCAGATTCGGTACCCACAAGGGGGCTCTTCAAACACTGTTGACAGGTCCGGTAGCTAAAGGAAGCAAACTCTGTACAAATGGACAGATCCGGCTGCTCAAGGGAGGCACTTTAGCATCTCAAGCACCAGCAAACTTATCACGAAGGAATTCCCAGCCAACACCAAGATCAAATAATTCAGATCTGAAACTGAAACACGAAGAGAGAGGCCACACCAACAAAAGAGAGTGTTCACTGAGGTAACCGCAGCAAGCAGAGAGAGGAGAGAGTGTCAGTGTTCAATGCTAGGGGGGTAGGGTCTTATTTATACTTAGGGAGAGGGGTTAGGGTAATTAAAAAATAAAATTAAATATTGACATTTAATTAATATAAATATTAATTAAATTGTCAATTAATATCAATATAAATTAAAACCCCAATCTCTTAAATAAAACTCTAAACACATAAATAAAAACCCCATCACATAAATAAAATCCCCATCACATAAAAAAAATAGGGAAAGCAAAACAACAAGCGTGGGTACCTGTTAAGACAAAGTCAAGGGGGGTTACATGATGGCAAAACATGTCCACATGAATCTCATAGTGACCTATAAACTTTATCATCACTGCATAAGAGGTTACATCAACAATGTAGCCAGATCCATCTTCATAGACACTCCTAGATACATCCTAGGAGAGAGGAAGAGGATCACACATCAAGACATCTTGGTATTACACCAAGATCTACTTGGTCAAGAGCCAGGTTGCCCCAGAACACATCTGGGGGCCCTAGAACACATCTAGGGTCTTATCCACCATGGTACAAGACCAAGGATCAATCCAAGCACTGAGCAAGGATTCCCTGGAACACATCCAGGGGCCCTAGACACATCTAGGGATTTACTACTTGGTCCAAGACCAAGAACCCCAGTCATCTACTAGGATCCCTCACAAGGGTCTTTCTGCTTGGTTCTAGACCAAGAACCCCAGTCATCTGCTGGGGGCCCACACAAAGGTCTTTCTGCTTGGTTTTAGACCAAGAACCCAGTTATCTGCTGGGGGCCCACACAAGGGTCTATCTGCTTGGTTCTAGACCAAGAACCCCAGTTATCTGTTGGGGGCCCACACAAGGGTCTATCTGCTTGGTTCTAGACGAAGAACCCCAGTCATCTGTTGGGGGCCCTCACAAGGGTCTTTTTCCATGACTCTTACTGCTTGGTCTCATTCCAAGAAACCCCAAGACTGTGCTGGGGGCCCTAGTCTACAACTAAAGTCTTTTCCATCCTTAGAAGAATGGCTCTTGCAACTGCATTAATTTCAACACTCCCTCTCAGCAAGAGAGGCATTCTCAACAACACCAAGCTTGTCTCAAAAGTACACATACTTTGTCAATGACAGAGGCTTGGTCCAAATATCTGAGTTTTGTTCCACCGTCGGAACATACTGAATACTGAGAATGTCGTTCTGCACTATGTCCCAAACATAGTGATATCTCATCTCAATGTGTTTTGTCATAGAAACACAGGAATCATGGAGAGCTTTACATAGCTCTGGTTATCACAGTGGATTACTGTGGGTTTGTAATGTCCCCCACCTCTTGATGAAGAGGTCTGGGAAGACTTAGTGGTCTAGGCATCCCCACTAGACCATAGTCTCACAGCTCAGGGGGAAAAGTCAACCAAACTAATGTTATATTTTGAAGTTGACTTAGGAAAAAGGGAAAAAGGGAAAAAAAGTAACTCAATGAAGAATTAGAAGTTGGAGGTTGAGTTAGGAGTTGAACCTAGGGGTTAAACTAACTCAACAGGAAAACTTAATAGAGGTATAAAAGAAAGGCTAGGGCGCACCTCTCATTTCATCTTGGATATTTGGTATTTTGCTTGTTGAGCTCTTGAGCACACAGTTTTGAGGGTTTTGAGTTTATAGACCCTAGAGAGCAACTCAATGGTGAAAGATTCCACTCACTTGTTCCAAGCTTGGTCTCGGGGATGAAATAATCCACCCACACCATTCTACATTCATCACAGGTTCCTTCATTGATTCAGGAGAGCAGCAGGGCCGTAAAGTTAGGGTTCTCCAGTAGGGGCGCACCATTGCTTGAGGAGGAGTTCGTTCCAGCTTATTGATAGAGCCTTGGGAGATTCTAGTAGTTTGGTTTTGTTTGCAGGACCTTGCTCATCATTTTGGAGGTATTCTTGAGGAGTTACTACGGCCAGATCATTAGCTACAGATTAGGACGACTTTGAGGCAAGGAGGATGTTTTGGTGATTCAGGGATTCTCAGATCTAGGGGGTTCTACCTCAGATCTAATCTTGAAACTTCTTCTAGGGGTTTCTGGCAGCCCGATCTATCATCCTAGAGAGTTTCAGAAGATTTGGAGGTCTCCTTCAGCTAGGCCGAATTGTTGGTCACTTCAGGGTTTCAGGAGGGCGTAGATTGGATTAGGGTTTCAACAGATTGGAGGAGGAAGATTTGATATTGAATTTTCAGACTTCCAGGAGAGGTTTCCCTTGTCCCGATCTACACTTTGGTGGAGTTTGGCATGGTTTTGATATCTCCTTCAGCTGGGCCGAAATATTGGCCTCTTTGTCATCCAATGGGACGCACCAGCAGCCTAAGGGGGTTGGACGTACCCCTTGTTCTTGGTATTTGGGGTCTTCATCTCGTATTCAGCCTTTGGAGGCCTATTTTGTATTGTCGGGAGCATTTTGTAGCAGCTCATATCTTCTATCTTGGAGCCATCTGATGATTATTCCAGATCTGCTTCTATATTGTATCAGGTTCTTGCTTTGTCATAATAAAAGGTCAGATCTATGCTTTGTGGTTCCACATCTTGTGTATTGTTGAGATCTTTCATGTATTGAGTGTATCTTGAATAAACTGTGACTGAATAACTGAATTAAACCCTAAGGCCGAAATATCAGTGGCCAACCTGCATACACAACAGTAAAACAATTAGTTAAGTGGTTAGCTAGTGTCCCCAAGCGAAAAAATTGGCTTGGGAACATTACAGTGGTATCAGAGCTTTGATCCTCCCATCCTGTGAGGATTAGCCCATGCAGAGGTACAATGGTATCTATATGGGCCGAAGGAAGAAGCAGACCAGTGAAACATAACCCGAAATGGAGGGTTCAAGGGATGACCGTGAGCCAATGGGCTTGGCTTTCTTAGCACATGAGTTCCATAAAACCATAAACCAGAAAGAAAGTACCTTGGTCAACCACTTACAGGAGAACTATGAGGCAAACTGTAAGGGTCAAACCGAAATCATTGAAACCCTGCGGAAGGTAGATGAGAATCTGAGGAAGGTCGATGAGAACCAGACTAGGATAGCCAATCTGTTGATGCAGATAACTCACAAAGGGAAAGGGCCAGAGATGTATGAAAACAGAGAGATTGGTGGATCACACGGTGGAAATAGGTATAATCCAGAACATATTCCCTATCATCATTCTGAGGGAAGCAATGGAGGGGGCACACCTTGTAATGTACCCACTTTGGGACATCATCACAGTGCAGAGGTTTATGATGACCAGAGTAGCCAGATGGAGGTTATAGCAAGTACAGGGGTTATTGAGAGGCATTGTGGGGTCCAGCTTGCATTGCTCATCATATTCCATCATGATGAGCCATTCCACATAGGTTGGCTTTCGTTCCGTTGCATTCCGACGATTTCCATGATTTTGACTATTTTGAGCTATAAGCTAATTGAATTCACTGAAGAGGTCATTTTGGGCACATTACTTGGAGGAACCTCTTAGTGTAATAGCCCATTGGAATAGGGAGAAGCAACACTACAGGATGGGATGGTGAGAAGTGACTTTTAGTGGCCAGGGAAGCCACAAGGAGAGATAAGGGGTTTTTCAGAGGTAAAAAGGTTAATTAATTAATTAAAGTGATTTAATTAATTAATTAAATATTAATAAAATGAAAGTCACTTTGGAGGGACAAGGGGAGAAAAAAGTATAAAGGAAAGGCAAGGGCCTCTACTCATTCATTCATGTATGATCATCTTTTGATATCTGGCTTTTAGCTAGTGAGCCCAACATTGGGGGTTTTGAGGGTTTTGACTTAACAAACCCTAGAGGACAATTCGGTGGTGAAATATTCCACCTAGCTTGTCCCAAGCTTGGTCTTGGAGATGCAATACGCTCCCACACCATTCTAGTTCCAGATCTACTCAGTTGCAGGAGGATTCTACATCAGTTACATGTGCAGATAGAGAGAGGGTGCA
>ML850895.1:28510-44374 GCA_009831015.1 Picea engelmannii
ATAATGATAAAAGTTTGGGAAACAAAATTGGCAGAATATAAAAGAATTACAAAAGGAATTAATGAAGATTGTCAAAGGATCTTCAATCTTATTGAAAAAGATTCAGTAAATATCGGGACAGATGGTGTTTCCGAGTTATTAGGTGAAGTCAACATTAACATGTATCAGCTGAAATCAAAAGAAGAAATCGAAGAAAGGAAAGCAGAAATCTCAAATATTAAAATGGTCAACATTGCAGAAATAGATAAGTGGATGATAGCTTCAAGTTCAAAGTTGGAAAAGGTTAAATTCACAGAGAAAACATTAGCAAGCCAGTTGTCAGGCTTACAAAGAAGTTTTTTCTCTTTTGAAGCAAATGAAGTACCTGAGGCCCCTAAGGGCTTGGTAAACCTTTTAGGGAAATATGTTCAATGTGTTGAAACAGATAAAGAAAGTTCATCAACACAAATTTAAAACTTTGTAAATATTTTTATTTTTAGAATTTTGAAAGAAATTGTAAACGGTTGACATTAGTCTATGTAACCGTAATATTAGGAAGTTGGTTAGTTACCAACGAAAAACTTTGATAGAAAGGTATAAATATAGTTTCAAAAGGCTGAACTTCAGAAATTTTGGAGAAGGCCAATTTTTTTTGTAAGATCAACGTTGAAGTTCATCGGAATATAAACCGCAAAAAAAAAAGATTCTGGATCCTGCAATTTTGTGACTATGTTTCTTCCCCTGTTTATCATGCTTTGTTAAATCTTCCTCTTAATGTGTGTTTCTAACAAGTAAATCAATTTGAAGTTATATACATTGTTGTTTATTGTTTCAGATTGGTTTGGATGTTGAATGTATTACAATCTTTCCTCTGAAATTACTTTAGTAATTTTAAGACCTGTAAACCTTATGTTCCTTAATATCTAATTCTGTTAGAAATCTTGTTTTTCTTTCATCGTTGTTAATTGAAATATAAGATTATTTCTAGATAAAAGCCTTATATTTCTCTGGTTTGTGTTTCATTGTTTACAATTTCAAAATTGTTACAAAACCAGGAAACGACCTTGATTGTGTTTTTACATTACTGTTTTAGATTTCAAAGTTATTTTTATTAATATCTTCTCTGAAAGTCTTAAGTAACCAATTGATAAAAAACCCATTTACAAACCTTTAAAATCCTATCACCCATGACAGTTCCTAACGGCAGACAACCTAACGTAGAGCTTGGTCTTCAGGATCAAACCAGCATTGCCCTAAACTTATTTACTACTATTCTACAAACATCAACCAATAGGACTGAGTTAGAAAGATCGTGGGCTGCTATTGAACGTGACATTAGCATCCAAGAGCAACGAGAAGCAAGACAGAGACAGTTGAGAAACTGAATCTGATCTAGTCTTTCTTTGTTTCTTTATTTTAAGGTCTCATCATAAAAATCTTTTTTCGGATGCCTTGACGATATGTTTTATAGCCTTAAAACATAAACTCAGGAACAACAGGCCGGAGAGCCTAAGTGTTAAAGGCCGAGAGCCTAAGTGTTAAAGGCCGAGAGCCTGATCTTGTATATGTAATTATGCAGATCATTAATAAAATATAAACATCGTTGCGTGCAGACCAACCACGAAGAAAGAGTGATGGGGGACTAAGCTTCCACAAGGTTGGGTAAGGGAGGAGGCTAAGTGTGTGGGTCTAAGGGCTAAGCTAGGGGGCTTACCTCTAAAGGGGATAATAATTTATTATTATTTCTTGAAGGCTAAGGTGGACATGTTGAGTGTTGTCCTAAGTTCCTGTAAAGGGAACGTGTGCTAAGTGGAACTCATGCAGCTCCAAGAAGACAAGTGTCGACCTAGGCGCATGTAATTAAAACTGATGAGTCAGCCGTGTTGGGGGTTGTTCTATCATTCTTTCATCCTCTACCCGAGTTCGTGGGGATGCCCGTCTGAACCCGTTTTTTGCCTCTACGTCTGTATCTGCATAACGACGCACAATCAAGGTTGTTTGTGCGACCATTTTCCCATTCTCCGTCTGAACTCGTTGGTCTCTGTCATCGACCTTTGTACATCTGTGGTCACTCGAGAAACCACTCATGGGAAGGGGGAAAAGCTGACCTCTGTGTCTTGTGAACCCAGTGAGAACCCGTGGACAGATCCACGTCTTCTGCGAAGCCCGAGTATCCTATGTATTATATGTGTTGTCTGTGTCATGATTGTGGGTTGTTGTGGCCACACAGTTATTGGACTAAGTGTGGCTTGTTGTCGTTGTTTGTTCCTTGTTGAGCCTTGATATTGTCCTCCTTGTGTGGGAACGGAGTTGAAGAAGCAGTTTTCTAGGCTTGTGTGCAATACTCTCTACAAGTGAGGGAGGTGGTTGTAGTTGAAGAGGTGGGTTGTCAAGCCTGTGAGCAACTCTCCCAGGTGAGAGAGTTTGTTGGGAAGTGGTTTTCTCCTAGAGAGAGTCCAGCACTAGCTACGGAGCTCTGAGAATTCTTGATCTGGCCTGTTGTCGAGAACCTGAGAGGGAGGTGAAGCAGTCGATGGACTGTGTGACAGTGAAGGTGTATACTCTCGGGTGGAATAGACATGTGGGGAATGAGAGTCTGTGAGTAGTGGGCATAAGAAGGCTCCTGGAGAGAATCCTTCTGGTTGCATTGTGCAGTTTCTTATAACCTCGTCCTAGTCTAGGATTCCCTTGCCCTAGGTGGAGCTTAGTCCCAGCTCGGGGGTGACCCACTACTGAGCGTGATGAGCAGCATGGTCTATGGTTGGGAGGTTCGTGGAAGGTCTGCACGTAGTTGGTGGATTTACTCCAGCTAAAATATTAGTATCAGTCTGTGCTTAATTTATATGTTATGCATGTTTGTGCTACTGATGCTTGAATGTTATCATGTGTTCCGTGCATATATGAATTACTGTCTATTTCATTTGAATATGAATGGTAACAATAACTCTGTGTTATGTGTTTAATTTCGATTAAAATGCATGTTATATATATTTATATGTGAATGTTCCGCAGTGGTAGCATTACCCGGTCTTTGTGGAGGGTCGAGGATGCTAGAGTTTGGTATCGCATCTAAGTCAGAGCTGAGTAGTGGCATTGCCCAGGTCGGTTGATGGTTGGAGATGTTACAAATTGGTATTAGAGCATGGTTACAACACTGAGACTAGATGGGCCATGTTAGTGGAAAATGAAGAAAAATTTTCGAAAGAATTGTTGTCGAAGTAGACAAAATTCGAGTTTTGACCCAAGGTTTCAACGCAGAGCCTGGATGGGTTGGGTAAGTGGTTGTTGGACTCAAGGCTCAAGAGGAAATTGTGTCTAGAGAACCAATTTTGAACCTCGGAACCTTCCTGAGTGCCAAGAAGTTACCTTGGTCATGTTACGAAGCTTAGGAGGAGTAGCGGTGTCATAAAACCACAACAAAAGTGGTATTGGGCCGCAGAGTAATGTGGACCTTAGGATCTGTTCGGGAGAAGGAGAATCCTTCACGACCGTCAGATCTGGTAATGTTGCGAGGCAGTTAGCTGTGAATTCCTTTTGAAGGGAAATCCCTTATGACCGTCAGATCTGGGGAAGGTGTAGAGGAGTTAAACCAGAAGCCGTTCAGACTTCATGACTTCGGTGAATTCTGATGCTAGAAACAAGAGAAGGGTTGAAGCCCGAAGCTCTGAAGTGGATCTACACCATAGATCTAGAGAGGAGAGATCGACCGTTGGATTAACCAATGTCGAAAGGTCAAATGCAATGGTGAAGGGCGAAAGCTTCTGAAGCTTCGAAGTCCGAAGTTAATCTAGAAATTCTATCAAGAGGGACGCATGTCAACAGATCTGAGACTTCGGGGAAATTCACTTCGTGAGGAGGCAAGTGCTGTGAGTTTGAAACTCCCGAAGCTCGAAGTGTTGAAGTCACGCATAGTCGTTGATCGTGAAGGAGGACACACGTCGGTAGATTGTGAACTTCGGGGAAAAGCGCTCCGGGCAAAAGCGAGCATAGAGGACTTGAAACTCCCGAAGCTCCAAAGCCCGAAGAGCCGAAGTGGTGAGTCTGGATGACATCACCTAGAGATGACGTGGACACATGGGTTTTGTGCCAAGTGTAAGTGGGTTCTGAACTCGTGGAAGATTGAAATTTCATTTGGATCGTGACGCATGTCACCCATCTGAATGGGCCATGTATAAGTCGCTAGTATTCTTCCATGTGGCTTTCCGTATGAGCAGGGCTAGTGGAGCCGAGGTTACGTAACGTATTTAAAGATTAGAGGACCCACACTGGCATTGATCACGATACATCAAGATTGACGACCACGAGGCATTGCGGGGACCCAAGTTGCACGGAAGTTAATTATCCAAGGCGGTTCCGCAATCCAAACCGCGGTTTCACCGAGGGGTTACGTGTTAGTGTCAGAAGAATTGCGGGATAAAAGGCGGGTTGCTCCAAACCATCGTTGCATGCCCCCGCAATTGGAAAATGTTAAGTGATGTGACATAATGACGTCACCAAATGTGATTGATAATGTTCGGAGATTAACAGTTCAGATGCACGGATGTGAAATCCTCCGAAGTCCCAAAGCTTTGAAGTTCTGGAACTCAGATGCCTGAGGTTCCATAGTAAGTGTTAGTTGTCGGATGTTGAGTAGACGTTGATGGTTGATCTACCCTACGTCGTGAGTTTGGTAATATGAAACTCTGAGAGATTGTTGTGTGGTGCTTTGAAATCTTCCGAAGCCGAAGGCCAAAGGCCCGAGTAAGCGCTTATTGATCTAGCGCTTGGTCACGACCCATGGTCGTGTGGGTTTGGGACTGAGAGAAAGAGGCTAGTGCCCGAAAATTATTACAGAGCAGAGAAGAGCTTGGAAAGAAAATGAAATATGAACGTTTTCTTAAATCAAATTGGTCTGAATGCGTAAACTGGTGAAGTATTGAATAAGTTTCAATTATTTCTCTTCTTTGAGTTTTTGAGTGCAAGCAGTGCACATTGTCTGGAAGGAGTGCGTTGATAGAGGTAAGTTAACCTCAAAGAAGCTCAGGAGAGATATCATTGAACCTTCATCAGCAGAAGTGCAAGGAGTGCACAGGAAGAACTTTATGTTGAGTTCAGAGAGAGATAGAGTCACTAAGAACTCTATAGGGCTCTACAAGGCGGGCATCGATTAAGTGCAAGTGTGCACAGAGAGAACTCTTTATCGAGTTCAGAGAGAAGAGTATCAGAGGAAGATTCTCATAGAGATTTTGAACACTGTAGAAAACGCTCAACAAGGTGTTCTTTGAGCAGAAGGTTCCCAGGAGGGCACGAAGCTTTCCTCTGAAAGGAGACAGAAGGGTTGAGACCCTTAGGATACTAAGTAAATCAAAAAGCTTAGAAGAGATAACGCAAGGAGTGCATGGGAGACAGACTCATTCTAAGTCCTAAAGCCCAAAAGAGATAACGCTTACGAGAGAGAAGATGAGATCCAGGAGGTGGACTCGCAGGAGAAAGGTCAAACGTCGAAGCCTTTGAACACTGACAAAATCTTCCAAGGAAAAAGAAGTCAAAATCTCAGGAAGAGGAGCAACAACAACTGTCAGATTGGTTGTGTGGAGGATCCTGGACCGCTAGATCAGTGTCCAGTAGAACAAAGAAAGTGCAGAGGAGAGGAACGGATCCCATCCGTTAGGTCTGAGAGCGAAGGACCAACAACCATTGAATCCAAAGGTAAGCACACGAGACTTAACCCTTGTGTGCACAGGAGAAGTGTACTTGTCAAAGTCCCGAAGTCCCAAAGTGATTTGGGACCATCCATCGTTAAGGAGGGCAGGTGGAGTAACATCCACAACTTCGAAAGTCTGTGGACAAGGAGGAGGAGAAATAACCGAAGTAAATCTCGATCGTTGATCTTAAAGTGGACGCGTGGCGCCAGATCTAGAACTCTGAGTATGGAGCACTCCAGAGGAAAGCAGAGGATGAAAGCGTCGAAGTCCCGAAGGAGATCTCGATCGTTGATCAAGGAGGAGGTCGAAGGACCATCGATTTGGTCTTGGTCGAAAAGAGTCGAAGTCCCGAAGAGAATCAGGACCATTGATTTGGAGAGGACGCGTGGCAGAAGATCTGTCACTCTGGGGAAATTCACTCCGGAGATTTGTGTGTGTGGAGACGTGAGAACTCCCAAAGGCCGGAGAGCCAGAGTTCATCAGAATTGTCTGATTGTTGAGGATAGGTGTCAATAGATCTTCCACTCTAGAAGATTGTCATATGGGGAAAAGCAGATAGTTGAGAGTTGAAACTCCCTAAGGTCGTAGAGCCGAAATTAACCGTAGTCGCTGATTTGGGAAGGGAGCTACATGTCGACAGATCGTGTAGATCTGGGATTGCGTGTGGAAGGAGGATAAATAACAGTTGTTGATCGTGGATCATCGCTAAGGGATTGGAGATCTATGGATGAGTTGGATTGCGGGGCCAGAACTTGCTCGGATGTTAAAAATCTCATAGCGAGCCGCAATTTATACCACGGTTTTAACAAAGTGATGCGTGGCCGCTGGAGGTGAATTGCGGGCCGAAAAATGAGTTGGCCTAAAACCACTCTTGCCCACGCCCGCAATCACAGTTTTCCACGAGGTCATAACCCATGGTCTTATGAAGGAAAGGGCTAATGAAAAAGGGGCTAGTGCTTGAAACTTGGAGTTTTGGAAGCATGAAGGAATAATCCCGCGGGTCTGTCAGAACCTACACCTAAAGGAGAAAAGGGGGCCTATGTATAATTGTTTTGGGTTCAATCATGAGTCTGAAGAGTCAATTCGACTCAGAAGATTGAAAGATCCTTTGATTAGGAGGTCAACAGACCCCGCTTTGGTAGGGGCACTGCGTCGAAAGTGCTCAGGGAAGAAATAGTCATGTACAATGACTACAATGAGAGCACAAGAAGATTCAGGAATCTGAGAAGAATTGAAGACTTTTGGGATCAGTAAGGAAAAGTTGCACATGTGAAAGAAGTTGTTGCAATTTCTATGGCAGCAAGTATGTTATGGCTTGTTGGGTCAGCCAGAGGAAAGAATTCTTTCATGTTGTTGTTGGTGATGTTGTTGCATAAGGAGTGAAGCAACAAAGAGATGAAGTGTTGGGTATAAGTTTGATAAAATAAGCATGAAAGCTTCTACTGCCATCAGAATTTCAGGTAGTATACAATTTATTAATAACAGTCATGCAGGTATGAGCTTTTATTACTCTTTTTGCATAATTGTTGAAAGGAAATTTAGGTAATAATTTCCTCAGCCAGAGTTATTTTTATAAAATCACGTGATTATATTATTGAATGCATACCACTGGATGTGGTAAAGGCTGGAGGCCTGTATTAATTCAAAGCTTTTAGCTTATGAATGCACACACTGACATAGTAGAATGTCAAGTTAATTTGGTTGTGGGGTAATTACCAAAGAATTAAAAGATACGAACTTGTTGTAGGAATGAATATCAGTAAGCTAGTCATGTATGAGACTAGGACCTGGTTGGATATGGCAAGGTACGGATATGGAAAGGTTATGAGCCACACAGGTACTAAAATATTCCTACTTTAAGTAAAACTTGGACTGCAACCTTTTTGCTAACACTAATGAACACCACATAATTGTATTCTTGGTGTAGTGTTCGGGTCGAAAAGGAAGGCATCCAATTAATTGGGAAGACAATAGGAAGTGTGTGGAGAATGTGTCAATACATTGGCCAGAATTCCAACTCATGGATGGTGAGATACATGACTAAGATAAAGAGAATTATGTAATTCAATGCAAGGTGCATTGAATAAGTATGCACTAAGAATTGCACTCATGCATAATAAGAGATAGAATTGTGTACTAAATGCATTGATTGAATGTGTTTGTAAGTACATGCATATATATTATTGCATGGAAATAATTGTTACTAATAGCTGAAATGTTATTAACTCATGAAATTGAGGACATTTCAGGGAGGTGTTAGACATTGCAACAAGAAAGTTGCAAGTCAAGTAGTCACATGAGCATTGACTACATAAATTTTTCTTGTGCAGAAAAAGAAGTAATGAAATTACATATATTACTGTGAACATGCATATGCATATAATGACGAGTCATTCTATTTTATTAAATTGTTTGGTAATTATGATTGAATTGCTAGATGCAGGAAATTCTAAATTCACTGCATATGATTCTGTGCATATTGCAATTGAATTATGATGTACAAGAAATATTGACAATTGCTGGCAGTATGCAAGATGAAGCCTTGCAGGAAAAAGGTATGAAGTTTGGTGCTTGTGGAAAAACCACAAGGAAGGCTGCATTCATATATGGCAACAACCAAGAAGAATTATGAAATGGAATTTCATGTTTGGGAAAAAAGTTGAATTCCCTTTTGAACTAAGTTTGAGTTCCTAAATCCCCGGATGGGGTGCCACATAGAAAGTTGGAGCCACGCGGGACAATGCCAGGACGCAGTATTAATGCATCCACCGACGACCATCCACTCCGTCATTAACCGAGCATGAATATGCGCAGCCATAACCAGTCGATGAGCCCCCTCACGCAAGTGAATGGTACAGGGCACCAACGCACTCAGCAGCAAGCCTTAATGGCTATGGCAGTCGCGGTGGCCCTCCTCCTTATCACCCGAATGGGCAGAGACAAGCGACATTCGCCCACCGCAGTGTTCATTCCTTCAAAGCAGCAGCAGTTCACTCCACCGGAGCAGCATTTTGACGCCTCGTTGAAGCTCTGGAGCAGAGCATTCCCGTCGCAAGCAACCCTAGTCACCTCTAGGGTCTCCACCATGCCCAGAGCTAGAGGTAAACCGCACAGGGGTACAGTGTGGTACACCGATGAATCTCGATGCCAAAGACAGAAGAAGTTTGAGCAGGTGTTGGCCATGGCGTCCAGCCGAAGACGCAAAAAACCACGAATTCCTCCAATGGTGTACGTGGAAGAAATTACCTTGGAGGACACCATGCAAAGCTATCCCAAGCTCCCTCTGTTCACTGTCCCAGACAATTGGAATCCACCCACAAATTTTGGCTCACACGACAAGCCTCCACCTGTGGGAAAACTGCCTGGTCCCAAAGCCAATAGTCCAGAGGAGCATTTCACCACTTGTTATGTTGAAGAAGAGACCCCATCTCGCACCCAGGGGAACAAAGACTCACCAACGGATGCACCCATGGAGGCAACATCCCAGTTTTCCCTCCGACCAACACATGCAAGTGAGGGCGCAACAGGACCCATTCCTGCAGCCTTAGCCGCAGCCATTGGCAGGACCAACAATTATCCATTGAATCAGAATACCTCGCTCTCATCTTTGATCTGAGGAGTTTGCTGGACGACCAGGTCTTTCGACTCGCCCGTATTGACCAACGACTCAACATGTTGTTCGTGGCTCACTCCAGAACTCTTCCAAAGTGGCAGTGTCCAACGTGCGCGCAAAACTACGCGCTTCCGACAGGTTGGCACAAGCTTGGGGACGAGGACAAATGCACAGGCTAAAAGGTTCACTGATACTCTTGGTTAGGAATTTCTTTTTCTATTTCTGAACTAGACTTTGGCCCAGTTAGACCTTAGTTATTTTGTAACTAGTCATGGCATACAGTTTAAACTTAATGGTGGCAGTCCTAGTTTCCTTTGGGAAGGACGGAACTCTGTAAATTTTGTTAACTGGGAAACACATGGCACAGGATGCCCAACTGTCTCGGTTTCCTATTTAGGCGGGACAACTGGCATCACAAACAGTCATTGTAATTTGGAAATGATAATATAACAGGGCCTATCCTTTTTACTTAAAAAAAAAAGTTTGAGTTCCTAAATGAATTATTGTATGTTTCCTCGTGATAATTGCATGTGGGCAATGCAAATGAGATGATGTTGATTAAAGTATAATGTTGACTACAAAGAGTAGCTCAGGAAGATGTTGATTGGAGACCTCTGAGGGTAGTTGGAACTCCGGTAACCATGGTGCTCTGAGACTTCCTGAGCCAACCTGTCGTTGGAGCCCAAGGAAAGGGAGGTGTAACAATGGATGGACTGTGTGACAGTGAAGGTGTACACTCCTGGGGTTGGACAGGCATGTGGGGAAGAGAGACTGTTGATTGGAGTGTTGTTGGGGTTTAGTACCTTGGTCTAGACCATGTTGATGTGGAAGGTCTTCTCAATCAAAAGATAAGTACAATTCTCTATTTATTGTATGCTATGTATCTCATAATTCGTATACAGGTTATAATGTTATTAGAATTGCATGTTTATACATATATATGCATTGCATATATGATTGCATTGCCTACATCCATGACGATGCATAATGTTTTCATGTTTCATTGTTTAAGAAACATATACCTGATCTTAATCATGTGATTGATTGGAATGTGATTTAGGTGGAGCAAGAAGGTGTCTTGCATGTGCATCTGGTGCACATATTGGACCAGAAGAGCAGACAGCTCCAGAATCGAGCCATAGGGCTTGTAAAGGTCCAGTGGACCTGGTACGGTCCTAAGGACGCAACATGGGAGCATGAGGATGCTATGCAGGCATAATACCCACATCTTTTTGAAGATTTTGGAAATCTTGTTGATGCTGTGTAAAAGTTGCACTGAGGACAGTGAAAAAATAAGGGGAGGGGATTGTAATATCCCCAAGGATGAGCCCAGTTGTATTATGTATTGTAAACCTGTTTTGTAGGATGGTGAGCCGAGTGTTGATAAGTTGTCGATCTTATGTGTTTATTAGGCCGGAGAGCCTAAGTGTTAAAGGCCAAGAGCCTCATTTTGTATATGTAATTATGCAGATCATTAATAAAATATAAACATCGTTGCGTGTTGACCGACCATGAAGAAATAGTGATGGGGGACTAAGATTCCACAAGGTTGGGTAAGGGAGGAGGCTAAGTGTGTAGGCCTAGGAGCTAAGCTAGGGGGCTTACCTTTAAAGGGGATAATAATTTATTATTATTTTTTGAAGGCTAAAGTGGACATGTTGAGTGTTTTCCTAAGTTCCTGTAAAGGGAACGTGTGCTAAGTGGAACTCATGCGGCTCTAGGAAGACAAGTGTCGACCTGGGCACATGTAGTTAAAACTAATGAGTCAACCGTGTTGGGGGTCGTTCTGTCATTGTCATCCTCCGCCTGAGTTCGTGGGGATGCCCGTCTGAACCCCTTTTTGGCCTCTGCGTCTGTATTTGCATAACGACGCACAGTGAAGGTTGTTTGTGTGACCATTTGCCCGTTCTCTATCTGAACTCATTGGTCTCTGTCACCGACCTCTGTACATTCGCGGTTACCTGAGAAAACACTCACGGGAAGGGGGAAAAATCGACATGTGTGTCCTATGAACCCAGTGAGAACCCGTCGACTGATCCGCGTCTTCTGCGAAGCCCGAGTATCCTGTGTATTATCTGTGTCGTGTGTGTCATGACTGTGGGCTGTTATGGCCATGTAGTTCATGGACTGAGTGTGTCTTGCTGCCATCATCTATTCCTTGCTGAGCCTTGTTGTTGTCCTCCTTGTGTGGGAACAGAGTTGAAGAAGCAGGTTGCCAGGCCTGTGTGAAACACTCTCTCCAGGTGAGGGAGGTGGTTGTAGTTGAAAAGGCAGGTTTTCAGGCCTGTGAGCAACTCTCCCTGGTGAGAGAGTTTGTTGGGAAGTGGTTTTCTCCCAAAGAGAGTCCAGCACCAGCTATGGAGCTCTGAGAATTTTTGATCCGGCCTGTTGCCAAGACCCTGAGAGGGAGGTGAAGCAGCCGATGGACTGTGTGATAGTGAAGGTCTATACTCCCAGGTGGAACAGGCATGCGGGGAATGAGAGTCTATGAGTAGTGGGTGTAAGAAGGCTCTTGGAGAGAATCCTTTCAGTTGCATTGTGCAGTTTCTTGTAACCTCAGCCTAGTCTAGGATTCCCTTGCCCTAGGTGGAGCTTAGTCCCAGCTTGGGGGTGACCCACTGTTGAGTGTGATGAGCAGCGTGGTCTATGGTCGGGAGGTTCGTGGAAGGCATTCACGTAGTTGGTGGATTTACTCTAGCTAAAAGATAAGTATTAGTCTGTGCTTAATTTATACGTTATGCATGTTTGTGCTACTGATGCTTGAATGTTATCATGTGTTCCGTGCATATATGCATTACTGTCTTTTTCGTTTGAATCTGAATGATAACAGTAACTCTGTGTTATGTGTTTAATTTCGATTAAAATGCATGTTATATATATTTATATGTAAATGTTTCATAGTGGTAGCATTACCCGGTCTCTATGGAGGACCGAGGATGCTACAATTTGGTATCGCAGCTAAGTCAGAGCTGAGTAGTGGCATTGCCCAAGCCGGTTGATGGATGGGGATGTTACATTTAAGATGCCAAAAATGTATGTGTTAAGAAACAACTAAATCATATTAAAATTCAGATAAAAGATCTATAACCAGTATGAGAACATGTTGCAAAAGGGTCTAACTGATCAGATTCTTCTTCGTCTGATTCTTGTCGTTTTGCTTTCTGTCCAACACAACGCTCAGTGAAAGCATCTTCTGTGACATCTTTTGAATATTCACTTTGACACATCTTCATAAGCTGAGCTTGATAAGATTTTATGTATTCTTCCTGCAATATAGTCAGTAAAAGAGAATTTCCTAATCCATCTAAAACTATGGAGATAACAACATATTGAATATTGAGAGAAGAAGACCAAGAACTAAAAGAGAATTACCTTATCCATCTAAAACTATGGACATAACAACATATTGAATATTGAGAGCAGAAGGCCAATAACTTATTCAGATGGGAACTATGTGTCTCATGAGGAAGTGTAGATGACAGGTCCTATGAGATTTATGCACAAATTTAAGGGTTAATCAAGAGTTATTCAAAAATGATAATCAGTTATTTAATTATTATTTTCCAGTTTCAAACCTCTATGGACTTTGCATTGTCATTTTGGGGGCTAGTTGTTGCTTTCTCATCTTTTGAATCTCCTTTTGCTTCTCCATGTTGTTCATTGGTAAGATTCATTCCTTGCTTCATCATCCAAGGAGGGAGAAATTTTACATTTGTTACATCATTTCCTTTGGAATTCTTTGTTGTCTCAACCTGCAAATATTATGAACAAAATGCAATCAACAAGAATTATAATCAAATAAAATTGTCTAAGTAGGAAAGAAAAAGGAACTTTTGATTTGATTATAGATTTTGACTATAGTTCTAATACATATAATTACTAATCAAAAAGGTTGTCCAAAGTTAGCCGCCACGATAAATACTCAACTTTGTTGGTAACTTCTAAATCATTTTCAACTCTTTCTATACATGAAAAAAATATGCTAATTAATTATTAGAATATAATTCTCCATATGCTATCCATCAAAGCAAAATTTATCCTACACCTAAAGGATGGATTTAGAATTGAATACAAGTTAATGTAAACTTTAAATGAAACATCATGATGCCGAAATATGAAGATATTTCATTTGATTAAAAATCTTCCTATGTTATATTAGGAGTTTGAGAATATTGACAAAATTTGCAACCTTTCTTTGAACCTTATCTATTAATGTCATCTAGTGTTATATAGTGCTATATAGTCAACATACATGGCATAGAAGGACATATGTTGAAATCAAAGTACTATATTGAATACAATTTCCTTTATAACATTAAATACAAAAAATAAAAGGTCTCCATAATGAGCTTTCTAATAAGGCATGGCAAGGTGATTGTACAAACTACAGGCATACTAATATCATCATGGAGAACATACGTGAAAAACCTGAAATGTGCACGTAGGCAGCAGCACGCATAGAGCCTTTGAGATTTACGTTATCACAGAAAATAAAATGGAATCATATATTTTTGTTTCTAAAATGGATAATCTCATGCCCACAACAAATTCATGAACAATACTTCCCTTGCCAAAGAGCGAACTACCATGGGCACCAATGCCTAGCATTCCCCCCAGTGTTAGACCTAACCAGTATGGTGAATAAGGCAACGCAATACCTTCATTGGTAGTAGCATCAATGAGATTCTTAAGAGTCATACCGCTCTCGAACGTCATCCTCATGCTGCACTTGTCCACATAAACTACACGGTCTAGATCAAGAGTGTTGATTATCAGACCAGACAATCCACCAGGGCATACAAGTTGAGGAATGTTATGGGTGTAAGGAGTCACATCTCTCGTCTTCTAGTTCTTCTGAATGGGTAATGAAGTCCACAAGAAGTGACACCAAAAGCTGGTGGAGAGGCATGAGGAAGCTGGTGGAGAACGAGCAAAACCATCTGGGTGCATTCTATGAAGCAACACCAAAAGCTGGTGGAGAGGCAGGATGTTGGTGGAGCACGAGCAAAAGCATTTAGGTGTATAGATGCATGTGCACAGATTGCAATGTGTGAGAGGTCACATGTGATGAACGGTTATTAGAGCATATCATGAAACATTTTAATTATTATTTTTTTGATTGAACCCTAGTTACATGCATTCTCATTTTCGAGCAACTAAAATTCATTGAGTTAAACAAGGCGTTGACTAGAGACCTAGGGTTTCCAGCTACTGCTTAGTCTTCACTTAGTCTTCACATTCAGAATTTCAAGGGTCCTAATTTCAATTTTCCATTCAGAAATTTTCAATTACTACCTATAGGGCCACATCAAATTCGAACCAGGAGCTCTCACTGACAAATTTTGACTAATGACTCCCATCGAATTCGAACCACGACCTCTCAGTGACAAATTTTGACTAATGACCCCCATCAAATTCGAACCAGGACCTCTCAGTGACAAATTTTGACTAATGACCCCCATCGAATTTGAACCAGGACCTCTCAGTGACAAATTTTGACTAATGACCCCCATCTTCAAAATAATTATAAAACCTTTCATACTTTACACAATAGAGAAGAAATTTGAAATTTAAGCAGAATTTCCCACCCTATAGAAAAAAAGGAAAATATTTACTTTAAAAATAAAATATTTGAATTACCTTGATGGTCAATGGAGAAACAGAGAGCCAACCAACTTCATCGTCGTCCTGCTCAATTCCTTCGAGAGTATCACACTCATCCTCGCTTCTCATCAAGTCTGCCATGACAGCCAACTTAAATTAGTAGAGCCCTCTATCTCTGGTATCTAATGCATTTCAAATGGAAAATAAGAGAATTCGACCTTCCAATTTCATTATATATACATTATAGGAATTTAAATCTTGCACATATGATGTGTCTCATTCATGATTATGCCAACCAAATGTTTAGTGATGATCTTGGTTTTGTACATCCAATTGATTATTTTCATGAAGTGCCTCTGCAACTCTTAATAATTCTTTTAAAATCACTCTTTATGTGACATGTCTAAAGAAAATTGATTATTTTCATGAAGTGCCTCTACAACTCTTAATAATTTTTTTAAATCACTCTTTCGTGTCATACATGTCGCTTCTACACATAGATACTTGTAACACATCATTTACCTAGATTCATGCTTGTAAGCAAATTTCTTCATACAAGTTTGTTATATGTTTATCAATTGAGCATGTTCTACATCAAATTAATACAATCATATCTAGAGTGCTTATTTCATACATTTCTTTCTTTTTCTCCAAGGAAGATGCCACAAGATGATCTTTAACTTCGATACTTTGCTTATTTCTATATATAATGTGCTCAACTTATTTTTCGAGATGTACATTTTGTGTCTGTTTTCCAAGCTTTGTATTGACTTTTGTGGAGCTAGAAGCACAAAAAGTAGCCTATACAAATTACCTTCATGGACCCTACATGGCACCACATGTGATGTGAATTACTTATAAAGCACATCTTTATGAAATTCCATCTTCATTCGAGTTTGAATTTTTTTTTGTGGAAATAAGTGTCATCTTCAACTTGGGAATATACAACACATCACTAATTCTCTTATAGACATCGTCGGGGAG